>JAEIFR010000619.1:0-295911 GCA_018904105.1 Zaprionus tsacasi | reverse complement strand
AATTTAAACATGTAACACACTCGACAGACCTAATACTCCCATTTTCCATCGATCATAACTTTCTTAAAAATCAAACGATTTTCATGCGGAATAACATTTTGTTTATGGTTTCACAACCTGAGGGATTCTACATTTAAATAATATCATAATAGATCTTTTGAAATTTTTCGAGATTTTGGAAATTTAGGTTTCATCGCTTACATGCCTTACCGACATATTTTCTAATAAAATTGTTATTAAACTGAAGCTTCATTTAAGGCTGCTCTAATGTTATAGTCAGAATTGCATTAATTAAAATATAACCAACAAAAAAAATACCCCGTTTACTTGGGTGTGGTAAAGTATGGAAAAATATTTTAACAAAATTCTAAACAAGCTTCCACTTTTCTTATCTACCAAGAGTTTTCCATAAAATACGCTTTTAATTTGTGCAGATAATAGGTTTATTTATTATCGATAGGGAGAGCAAAATAAATTAAATAAATAAATTAGACTTTATAATTAGGAGTAGACTACAGTATTAAAGGGGAGATTGGGAGATGGGAAAGTAGGCGCTGCGATGCGTTGCCTCCCCCCTTTTTTTAGAGCCTGACAACTTCGACGCCCTGCGGCGCAAAGAGCGACTCGGCGGCCAATTTGAGTTTCTCGTTGACCAATTTGGCGATTTTAGGCGTGCGACGCCAAACAAATTCCCGAGTGCGGTCATGGTTGTCCTTGCTCTCCACCTCGACCTGCAGGAACAGGAGAAACAGAGAGGGAGATAGTATAGAAGACAATGAAAGGACTCTACTAATTGCTCAAAGGCAGCCGTGTTGCTTACCTGTTTGGGCTGCTGCACTTTGATTGACATCAAGGTGGCCCGATCATCCAGGACACTGAACTTGATGCGTCCGATCATCTCGTTGGTGCGGGCCGTGGCGCTCTTCACGCTGCGCACGCTGCCCCGCTTGAAGGACTTCTCGACGCGCAGCGTCAATGGGCCCAATGTGAATTTTGCCTTAATGGTCGAATTGCGTCCTTCCGCATCGCTGATCACCTTCACATTGCCCACGCGCTTCAGCGACGCCAGACCCGACAGACTGCCCTCGGCCTTTTGCAGTTTCTCCACATCCGCTCCAGCTCCAGCTCCAGCTCCCGCCTTGCTGGCACCCGCCGGCTGATTGTAGTTACCCGCGCCGCCCGCTCCCGACTTCAATGACACCGCAGACACCGATGGTTTTTTTGTGTTGTGCTTATGCAGTCCCTGCTGTTGTCCATTTGTCGATTTCTTTTGGTTGGCTTTGACCACCGCCTGTTTCTGCTGCTCCCCCGTGAACACGGTGCGAGTTTCCGCTTTACCAACAGCCTGTTCCTCCTGCTGCTGCTCGCTGGCTTTGAGGCCAAGTTCGGTCTGTAATTGCGTCAATTGCTCCTGCAATTTGACTGACTCAGTGCTGGCACTGACGGAGCTGGAGCTGCCAGGAGCAGCACGCGGTTCCGAGCGAGTGTTCTTGCTGCAAGTCACACACAGAGATTGACAAATTTGCATCATTTGCTTTGACTTGACGCTGATTTCCTATTTGAGCTTATACCCTAACTTGATGTGGGGAATATAAGATACCTAAGGGGAGTTTCGACTCCAACTGAGGAAGACTTTAAAATGGCGAATTTCCTTTTTAAAATTATTTTTACAAACTGCTTTTAGTATTTGTCTCTTCTTTTTTCTAGAAAAAGTATTTGCTATTGATCGCCGAAATTTCAGAACTATTACTGATCAGATATCTTTGAACTTCTCACAAATAAAACTCTATACAAAATAGAAATATTCATTAAATCTTTATAGTAGAGTATACAATATGTTAAAAAAAATCTTTTTCATCATCTAATTTCTCTCATATAAATTCCTTACGCAGTATTCTTTTTTAAATGTATTTCTTAATAGAGAAAACTACTCATAGATAATTCGTTTATAATTCAAAATATTTTAGAGAAAATGTATGAGTATATTTAACTTTTTCTCATTTTTTTTTAAATATTTCTCAAACTCAATTCTTCATCTTGTATATGTATTCTTTATGTAGCTGATCTTGGCGAAAGAGAATACTCTATGAAAATGTTTTTTTTTTTAAATATATAATGTTTTTAAAAATATTCTTTGATATTCCTAACCAATATATTTTATTTCCACCTCCCCTTAATTTCATTCCAGCTAACCTCCTAGTCTCTCTGTTTTCCCTACATTTTCCCACTTTTCCATTTACCAAACTCTCTCATTTGCCACACCGTACCCCTTAATGCACTTACAGTTTCTTGTGCGTGGTTGACTTGTGGCCTCCGTTGGTTGCCTTCGTTTTCGTTGCGCTCTTCAACACTGGTCCGCCCTGTGTGGGCGTGGCTGCTGCACGACCAGCCAGTCGCACCACAAAGGGATCATAATTGTCGGCAACGATGCGATTTATGCGGGAAAATATGGCATCGATGAAATGATTGTGGCGCGCCTGGAATGCGTCTGTGGACATGTCGATGACGTTGTTTTTCAGATCACCTGCACCCCCCGCGGAGTACCACAGAAAGACGACACGTTAATACGTTGTTGGCATAAGCATGTGCAGTGTAGTAAGTTCATTTTGTGGGTTCGCTTGATTGTGGGGAGAGTGTGGGGGAGGGGAGCGATAAGGGGGTAAACTCTGCGATGCCATAGCCCAGTGCGGTTAATTTTGCAGCCATGAGCGGAACTGTCTCCATCTAATTACATGTGTGAGTGTGTCTCTCTCTCACTGTGAGTGTGTGTGTGGGAATGTGTGTGTGCCTGCAGGCGTGTTTATAAGCTCATGTTTGGGCCCACCACAAATACCCATGCACACTCAGTCGGTGATTACTGTGTGGCAGTGTGAGTGTGGCTTTGTGCCAGTGTGTGTGAAAGAGAGAGACAGAGAGAGAGAGAGAGGGAAGCATGCTCGGATTAGCAAATAATGTTAGAAAAAGCATTGACATTGAAGCAGCGCACCATAAACTCTTATATAAATGAATACCGCACTCATACCTTGAGATATTCAACCAGGGCTGCAAGCGATAACTAACAGTAATATATATATAATAGTATACTTGGTTCAAGAAATAATATTATATATATTATATACACAAGCATAGCATAAATTCATATGAATATTGCAGAAAGTCTTATACAGCATAGAAAATAAACCATATTTCAATCATTCCCATACAAAGCCCTAAATTGCTTCAAATAGATGATTAATGTCTTGGACATTTATGCATAAATCAATTAGGGATGCGTTAATATATCACAACTACATAAGTACTTAATATCAATCTATATTGTTAATGTGAGCCCAGCCCTGAAACGAATACACACACCCAGCCCTATACAGTGGGTACATTGTACCAGGCATCGTTAGAAATAATGAGCTACTAATGTGCTTTTTACATGTTAGACTGCCTCTCTCTCTCCCTCTCTCTCTCACTCGTTCTCTTTTGCTTGCCTTTCTCTCTCTTTCACACTCTATCGAGGGCATACTCGTTCTCTCTCGCTGTCTCCTTCCGTTCATTATACTCTATTTGCGAGCTGGTTAAGTACACAAGCATAAAGTGCGAATAAGAGGGATGAGTGGGAGAGTGAGAGAGAGAGGGAGAGTGTGTGCGAGCGAGAGAGGCAGACTGTCTGGCCCCCTCTGGTACACGCTTAGTTAGTTTAAACTGTTCGCATCAACTTTGTCCTTTTGTTTCGGTTAATTGAAGCGAATTTGTGCTTAAGTTCATTGCGCTCTCTCTCTTCCTCTTTACATTTGACATATTTAAAATAGCATATGGAAAATAGATAATTGTCGGTCTTTTAATAGTACCGTGTACCGTTATCAGAGGGTTCTGTGCAGGTTTACAGGTGTGAATTGTGTGTGGGTGTTAAGGGCAAACTAATTACAGCAGCAGCGACAGAAGCTTAATATACTTATGAATGAGAGGGAGATATAGGTAGAATAGACAGATATAGGATAGAGATAGACAGCGTGAGAGTGAGATAGTTATAGGGTAAGCTATTACCTTGACCGTTATGCAAATCGTGTGACGCTTGAAAGTATGCTACGAATACTTGAAATAAAACACAAATTCAGTTTTTTTTGTTTCTCTTTTGTTGTTGTTCTTTTCAATTGATTTGTCAAAAAGTTGTACACAAATTTCATTTAAAATTTATTTAAGCAAATTCTCTCGTTTCGTGTGTGTGTGTGTGTCTCTTGTTGTTGTCAGTTTGTTTTTACAATAATAAATAAATAAATAAATAAATAATAAATTACAAAATAAATGAACCTAAAATGCAAAGTTTAACAATTTGTGTGTGTGTGTGCGTGTGTGTGTGTTTTGGGATCACTTTAAATGCGCGAATCATGTTCGGATTGATGGTTTTTTATGTTCTTTTTGCTGACCTTTCAAGCGTTCAACTTTCAGCTACAATTTACAATTTGTTTTTGTTTTTTTTTTGTTTTTTTTTACAATTTGCGTTATTTACGTTTACGGAAAGTTATGCGAGCCAGAAGAGAAGCCAAAAATAGTCAACGATTAATTGATTGATTGTAAGCCAAAATGTGTGAAAGCGTGAGTTGGAAAGGGAAAGTGAGAAAGTGAAAGAGACAGTGGGAAATACAAGTGTCATACAAATAGTTACAGTTACAGTTACAGATATATATAAATAGATATATAGAGTACGCTATAAATGCTGTGATATGTGGGGAAGGGGTGAATGTTGCATTAATTATTCCGTTACTTGTTTATACTGCTTTCTTGCTGATGTTGTTGTTCACGAACAATAAATTAATTACAAGCAGAGAAAATTAAAATTATAATAAATAAATTACACTAAGTGAACAATTATCGCTGTTGTTGTTGTTGTTGTTTACATAAATTGAGCTATTGGTGTGCATGTGTGTGCGTGTGTGTGTGTGCGCACACAGGCAGCATGGCGCGCCAGCATGAAAAAATGGCTGCCAAAATGGCGCGCATTCAGCTCAGCCGCATTTCCCGTTAGTCGCGCCATGGCCCGCCGTCGCGCACATTTCACACACGCTGTGGTTGTTGGAAAAGGGAGGAGGGGGTGCGGGGTGTTATTTCCAAAAATTTGGGGAATTTTTTCGTGATTTTTTTGCTCTTTCTCTCGTTTTGCATTTCGCTCTGATTATTATTATTATTATTTTCAACAATTTTGTGCTTCGGCATTAAACATTTTTGCAGTTGTTGTTGTTGTTGCTCTGGTGTTGTTGTTGCTGTTGTTGTTGCAGTTGTTGTTGTGGTCGTGTGTGAAACAGTCCGTGCGTAAATAACTTGACATAAAAACATAACAAACGTGTGTGTGTGTGTTTGTGCGTGAAGGGCAGTGAAAAGGGGTGTGCGTGCAAGTGCAACGTAGAAATAAATTTGCATTACTTTTGCAGTTGTTGTTGTTGTTGTTGTTGTTGTCATTTTGCAGATAGTTTGACTAGCACCAAACTCTCAATTCTCAACTCATTTCGAGGATATTGTTAAATATATAAAAATAGGTTTCGTTTCTTTTCTTTTTGTTTACTTAATTTTAATGCAATTTGTGTTTGTTTTTTGTGATTTCTGTTTTTTGCTTTTTGAGTAAACTAGAGATATACGGTTTGCATTTTAACTATAACTCAACAAAATAAATAAATAAATAAATTAGAAATAGTTGCATTTCATTGTGTTGGGGGTTGGGGGGAGGAATATAGTCAGTGCAGGCAAAGAATTATGCAATGTCCGAGATTTCTTTTCTTTTCGTATGTCCTACCCCAAATAACGTCTATAAGTCGTTTCATTCATGTTGTTGTTGTTGTCCCTGTCTCATTGTTGTTTTGTTTCTGGTTAATGTTGTTGCTGTTGTTGTTAATGCTTGAGCTCTTTTTTGGACTTCTTGGAAGCACTTGTTGATTTTTTGGCTTTGGCTTGTTTGCTTTCTGCTGTTGACTTGGACTCACGTGCTTCGCGTCTGGCCTCGATGACATCATCCCCGATAATATCATCATCGTCATCGTCATCATCATCGTCGTCAGCCTCCTCGTCGTCACCTGTCAGGGCACCTGTAATTTCATCGACTCCATCATCAATATCATCAACATCATCATCATCACCCTCATCATCATCATCATCATCATCATCGTCATCGTAGTCATCGTCGTCGTCGTTGTCGTTGCCGTCAGTTGCTGCCCCCAGCAGGGTAGCAGGCGCTGCTATTGGCCCCGTTGCCACGCCCACAGCGCCCACTGCCGGCTGCGACAGGGCGGCGCTACTGACGGCTAAATTGTTATTGTTATTGTTAATGAGCGTGTTCTTTGTGGCAGTTGCAGTTGTTGCTGTTGCTGTTGCATGTTGCAGTTGCTGTTGCAGTTGTTGTTGTTGTTGTGGAGGTGATGATGCTTGATTTGTTGTTATGGTTTGATGTGTCGCTTGTTGCAGTTGTTGTTGTGGTAGTACTTGTTGTTGTATTTGTTGTTGTATTTGTTGTATGTTGTTGTTGTGTTTTTGTTGGTCAATTGCATTGGTGCTACTTAAACTAGAATGGGTGCCACCACTAATACCATCTACAAGTGCATCTTCATCGTAAAAAACATTTAGTTCACCTTCTTGATTGCTGTTGCCAGCACTCTGGGCGGGAGCAACAGCAGCAGCGATGGCAGCATCCTCGACAGCGTTGCCAGCGGCGATGGGTTCGGCGGCGTTGCCACTCTCGGCGGGCAGATCGACGCCATCGGAGATGCCAGAGGCCACAGAGGAGGCAGCAGCTGGAGCGACCTCATCGAGTGTCTGAGCGGGAGCAGCGACAGCCTGCTGAGGGCTGGAGGCAGCAGCGGCGGCGGGCGTGTCATCATCATCATCATCCTCGTCATCATCGTCTGCCAAATGCAAAGATTATGTCAGTATATATACCTTCCCTTTGATCAGCTCGCCTTACCTCCCAGAATATCATCGAAAAGTCTATCGAGATAATCATCATCATCGTCATCCTCCTCCTCATCATCATCGCTGGCTGCAGCCGCTGGCGCTGCCTGACCCTGTGGCGTATCATCCTCCTCATCATCGTCGTCGTCCTCCTCGTCATCATCATCTGTAAACCCCGAAAGCAAAATAACTGTGTTACCCAAATAAAAAGGGAAAGGAGAGCATAAAATTCTGGTTAATATCATCACTTATTAAGGCTGTTATCGATAGTTATCGATAGCAATCGATATGGATAGTTATCGCTTGCTCGCATGGTTGCTGGGGTGCCTCGTTTGCAGTTGCTGTTGGTGCGTTTGGATTGCGGGTGCATCAAGTGATCGAGTGATCGATTTATCGGGTAATCGAGTGATCGATTGTGCCAGGTGTGTGCCTAGAGGTGTGATTGGTGTGTTGCTGTGTGTTTTTTGTGCTCGTGTGTGTGCTCTGTAACTGAAGAAGAGACTGCTCTCTCTCTCGCTCTACCTACCATCATCGTCATCAACCAAATCTCCTAGATCAGGCTCATCATCATCATCGTCCTCATCATCGTCATCATCATCATCGCTGGATGCTGCCGCCGCTGGAGCAACATCATTATTAACCGCCTGCTGCCTGGCCACGGCCCGCTCGCTGCGTGAGAGCAACTGCACCGGCGACGCATCGATCTGCAGCAGCAGCGCACTGAGCACGCACAGCAAAATCACGAATTTCATATTTGGTTTGTCTCTGCAAAAAGGAAGAGAAGCAGAAAGAGAGAGAGAGATGAATACAGGCTAAAAGAGAAGGGGGGGTAGAGCTTGCTTGCAGAACTTTTACTTTTGCGGTTGACCCAATTTCAATGCGACACTGTGCAACACTTTCTTTTTCATATCGCTTCGCTTATAAATTACCAACATACATATTTATCGAACTCCTCGCACTCGGTCAATAAGACATCATAGAAAGCCAGTCAGGCCGAGCCAAGCCAAGCCAAGCCAAGCCAAGTGCCCACTGTAAGTGTCTCCCTCTGCCTCCGCCCCTGCCCCTGCCTCACGCCCCCAACTGTGTGTAAACATGTTTTTGAACTGCGCCTCCGGCGGGCGGTGTCCACATGTCCAATTGTTGCCACTTGACACACAACAGCAACAGCAGCAGCAGCAGCAGCAGAGGCAGCAACAACAACAACGTCGCTTTTTGGACAGCTGCAGGCGCCGTTTGACGTCGCCGTTGCCACCACAGTGGCAGGTAAAGCGGCAAAGACAGCCAAAAGTGAGGGTAATGCATTGGGGCAGCAACGACTTTGTTGCCAGTGTTGCAAAGCAGCTCGAAGCAAGTGCGCCAGAGGGGAGGGGGAGAACGAGCAGTGTTGTCGATTGCAAAAATCTGTAAATGCGGCTATATTAAAGCTAGAATTCTCTACCATTTCGCTTTTTACTTTAAAATTCATAATTTATCTATAGTTTCTAGTCGATATCTAAAATCAGAAATACTATAAGGTTTTTGACATAATATTCAATACTTACAAATTTCAGAAGATAATTTTGGGGTTTTTCAGAACAAACTGCCTAACAATAAGATATTTTATATAGATATTATATGCTATGTTATATTTTTTATACTATATGTTTTTTTTTTTCTATTCAATGTTTAAATTTTAGAATTTTCAAGCTATCTTTACGAAATTCTAATAAATTTGTTAGCTGGTTTATGCTAATTTTGATCAATATAGCTTTAGCCTTTTTTTACATAGCTTTTTTCTATTTAAGACTTGGCAACCCTGTTCGATAGCGCATCTATCGAATCTATCGCTTGTGTGGCTTATCTAAAAATTGTGTTTCCTGCGAAAAACGGCTAAGCACTTTAGCCGCAATAAGCCTTGGCTATTTTTAGAGTATTTACGGAATCCACGTGCCCGAGCTGAACTTTCTCAATGCCTGCGCCTTTGTTGCTGCTGTTGTTGTTGTTGTTGTTGCTGCTGTTGGCCGTGACAATCAGCATGACCAACAGCCAATGGCTTTAACAAACAACCGCAACAATTGTTGCTGTTTGCCTGACTGTGATTGTTGTTGTTGTTGTTGCTGCTTCGTTTATTATTGTTGTTGTTGTTGTTGTCGCACTGTCAAGTGCGGCTGCCCCAAGTGAAAGCGACGTCAACGTCGCTGCTGCTGCCGCTGCTGCTGCTGCTGCTGCTGCCACGAACAAGTTTTGTGCGGCAACGCGTTGCCGCAGCGATTTGTTGACCGTTGTTGTTGTTGCTGCTGTTGCTGCTTTTGTTGGCCAACTGGCTGCTTGGCCACTTATTGAAAAATGAGTAAAACGTTTTCAAAATCGAGTTCAGCCTTAGCTGCGCTGATAAGCAAACGTCGCTGTCGCAGTCGTTGTCGCCGTCGCCGTCGCAGTCCATAAACCAAAGTGAAAACCCAGTGACCTACTGCCAGGCCTGGCCCAGCCCATTCTCAGTTCCCCCTGCCCCTTCCCCTTCCCGTCTCAAGTTGCTTGCACTCTGCGGCAAACGACTTTCGGTTAAGGGCCCCAAAGATCGCACCCTGCGCTGATAAGCCCGAAAAGCGCAGTTTTATGGGCTGTGGTTGCCATGCAGATGCGGCCTGGCTGGAAGGGGGGAGTGGGTTGGGATGGTGCGCGTTGAGTCGATTCGATGCTCCGCTTAATTAAAACTTTTACGAGCCGCTCTCGAGCAGCAGCAGCAGCAGCAGCAGCGGCGCAGCGTTTATTAAAATCTGAAGCCCTCGGCGTGGCAGCAGCCGCCAGAGCTGCTGACAGTGGGCGTGATGACATATCTCACCTGGGTGAGGTAGGTGAAGGTGCACAAGGTGCTGCTGTCTTGGCAACGGCAAAAAGGTATGCAGGGAATGCGTGACACAGTGGGGCAGGGCAGGCAATAAAGGCAAAAACTGTAATATTGCAGCTAGGACAACCATCGATAATATCGATAACTTTCTCGATACTGCGTTTGTTTCACTTCGCAAGGGTTTTTTTTTTAAGATTTTTCAACACTGTTTAAAGAAGTTTGCGCCTTATAGACATAAGCTAAGCGATAATTATAAAAATAAAAAATTTAACTCTTAATAGTGCCATAAAATCGATAGTATTGATAGCATTGCTCTAAAAACTATCAAAAAACTATCATAAACTAAAAATTATCTAAATATTAAAGAACGAACTTATTCATAGAATCAATTATATCGATAATATTTATGCAAAAACAATGCAAAATCTATAGTACTAACAATCGTTTAAGTTGAAAGAATATTTTTGCAATTTATAAAACTCAATTTTACCTACTCTTTTTGCCTCTTTGTGCCACTGTCACTGTTGACACTTTTTCAAGTTGTGCACGAGCAGAGCGCATCTTCTTCAGGTGGGATACTTATAAACTCTGGTTATTGAAGTCTACGAAATTGCATTTACTTTGCCGCCCATGCATGCGTCTTGACATTGTTGCGCACACTTCTAGGCACCCCCCCTCAGAGGGAGGGACTACCCACACTTGCCTAGGGCACTTGAGCTGCTCAATGTTCTGCCATTTTCTCACCTAACTCGGAACATTTCACGCATCATTCTGCTAAAGCAACAGCTTCAGCTACCCAAGCAAGCAATGGGAAAAGTTTTGACAAGAGAGTGCTGCGAGGGGGAGGAGGGGGAGAGGATGCGCTGCTGTGCGTGCCCCTCTTGCTCTCTACGCCCTTGGGCAACCAGTTCGGTTGCTGCTGCTGTTGTTGTTCTCCATTGTAGGCAATAACTCATATGGAACGATGCTCTCACTATATTTTAATGCTCCATAGAAAAACGCAGCTAACCGTGTGTGCATTTTACATTAATATTCATGTGAGTTGAAGAGGGATGGGGCGAGACAGAGAGAGGGAGAGAGAGAGGGAGGAAGGCATTGCGAGTGTGTTTGCCATGCACTTTCGTGACAGGCAGCAAAATTACTTAAGCCCCTTACACACACACACACACACACACACACCCTCTCCCTGGCTGGGGATTATTAAAGCCGACGTGCGTCTCCTTGAGACCCGCCTGCATCTATTGTGGCTGGCACCTTCTTCTTGCCAGCCAGGGTTGTCATATCAGCGTCATATCAATAAATATGGAGGCCGCACAAAAGGCCACAGGATTTGCATATCACCCTGTTACCATCGACGCAGTCTCTCTCAGGCTCATTGTTCCCCCTCCCCGGGTAGACGGGGTAGGGTTGTCGTCGCTAGGGTTGTCGTTGTCTTGCCGGCTGCTGCCTTTGCAGTTAATTTTCCAAGACAATGGCAGAAGAAGTAAAGTGGAAAAATAAGCTTTACACGTGCCGCTTGAACTGCCACGCCCAGTAGGAGCAGCACCTGCTCACTCTCTCTCCCTCTCTTTCTCTCTGGTTGTGCATGCACATGCACGTCGCATGAATTATAAGCTGTTATCGTCGTCGCGTCAGCGCCACCTGGCGGAACAACAATGCAGTTTGAAACCTGAGCAACTAATGGACAGGGTCTAGTCAAAGTTTCTTTCTTGCGGAGGAACACCCTGTGCGGAAGGAGTACAGCCTCAGGGAAGTATAACAGTTTCTTGAACTCCAGAGACTGCTTCCTCAAAGTATCTTATCAGAGATTTCTAATATACCATACATTTTCTATTGTTTGCTATGATTTTCAGAGATTATTCCCAAAGGTTCTGTGAACTTTCAAGCATCGCTGTGCAGTATACAAGGTACCTTGTTATTTTAATCTTTTATAGAACATTTTGCTATTTTCGAAGAGTTTCTAGTTTAAGTTTAACTATTTTAGGTTCGTTTTATAGACAGTTAGCAGAGAACCTTCTTATTTATAAATTTTAAATAAAATCTCTGCAACTCTTAAGGAAACATCTGCAGCTCAGTAAAATTGCCGATACCTCCAAAGATTATACAGAGTATTTTACAGTCAGTAAGCACAGAAGCTTCTTCTTTATAACTTTTAAGCAAATTTTGTTATATTTTTAAAATTTCTGCCAAGTTTACTAAACTTTCGAGTATCTAATAACCTTAAACAGGGTATATTCTCTTCGATCAGCGCATATCGAGTGCCTTTTTCTGCTTTTCACTGCTTGAGCTGCGTAAACTTTTGCATTTCTTGTCATAAGTTTGAGAGACAATGCAGAAAAAAAAAAGATGAGGCAAATTTTGGGGGGCATGTGCCAAAGAGTTACCTAACTGAATTAGGGAGGGAACTAGAGAAAAAGAAAGAGAGAGAGAGTGGGAGTGGGAGTGGGAGTGGTAGAACGGATGCACTATGTGCAGGAGAAGCCACTCGAATTTCAGAGAAAAACCACAATGACGATGTCGAATATTTCTCTGTTAATAGCTTCTGGCCCGCTTAAGTGCTACTGGTTCTCCAGTTGCTTCTCCAGTTGCCTCTTCTTCTTCTGATGATGATGCTCTCTCTCTCTTTCTTGGCCAGCAAGTGTTCGGTACAACACTCGAGATTGTTTTGTTTTGGCAGCTGAGTGCAGTGCGCTGTGTAAACAGCGTAAACTATAACTGCGATGCCAGGAAACACTTAAATTAGCCACTGGCCTGGCAATGTGGGTCAGTTTGGTAAGAAGAAACCGGCAAGAAGGCATGGGAGATTACTCAACGATGCCGCTGCCAGTGACCACACTGAGCACACATGAAAATGGAGCAGAAGTCTGGGCTGTATCTGGAGCAGAGCACATAAAAAAAATGCCCGGGGATGGCTCTAAATTGCTCTGCGCAGATACAATTTATGGCCCAGGCCAGTTAAGAGTCCAAGTCCAACTACGACTGAATTTGAGCTCAAGTCTCTCCCCCTCTCTCCCCATCTCTCTCACTGCTTTTCTAGATGCTTTTTGTGTGCTATGAAAATCAATTAAAAGTTCTTGCTTAAGACGCTTGCCAAGGCTCTTGGCTCGCTGAGTTCTTTCTTTCTTTATATCTTTCTTCCTATGTGTGTGGGTGGGAGTGGGCGGAGGGCGTTATCGAGGGAGTAATCGCTTTGCATGCCAATTGCTTATCACACGAGCTGCAGAGGAAGGGAAGGAAGAACACACACACGAAACGATGCGAAGCGAAGCGATACGATACGATATGATATCATATATGTTTGCGTTTGTAATAATCCTCACTGTTAATCCAAAAGCTAAACCTCGTAATAATTATACTATATATATGTAGTTCAGTTTCAATTCACACACCGTAAGATTTCAGTTCAGTTTATATGATGTTATTTTTTTTTTGACCGATTTTGAGCTATGGTAAACCGTTGCTCACACCTCGAGTACCCGTTGAAGACTGTCGCTGCTTGGGCTTCTATCGTATGCTTTTTAGCTCTCGATGCGATTCTTTCTGGCTTTCTGACTTTCTTTTTTTCAACGTTTGCTTTTTACCTGTTTCTCGTTGCTCCGGGAGGGGGGAGTTTTTTTTTTATTTTTTGGTTTCTGATTGTGATTGTTGTTGTGTTGTAGTTGTTGTTGTTGCAGTTGTAGTTGTAGCTTTGTTGTTGTTGTTGTAGAGATTCTGGTTGCCGCCTTATAGTATATATGTATCTATATATGTGTCTGTTCTGTGGTCGAGCTTAGTCGCTGTTGGCAATTTTCACACCGCCGCGCACTCAACTGTCTCGCACGACTGACCGTCTTCAACTGATCGTGGCTGGAATCTTCAGTTACCAGCATAGTTGTAGACCCCACCGATTCCCAGCCAAGTCACCTTCCGTTCGGCCTCCGCCTCCCACTCCTCCTCCTCCTTCTACTTGCCCTGCATTTCATTTACATTGCTTTCTTTGTGCTCTCTTCGCTTGAGCATTGACAGCTCTTGCTCTGTCTCTCTTCAAGTCGCTCTCTCTCTCTCTATCTCTCTCTCTCTCTCTCTGTCAGTCTCTGCCTTGTGACCAACTTGATTTTCAATCAATTTTTGACTCGAGCAACGCGCTCTTCTTTGGGCGGTTCCTATGGGAAAGTATTTGGCACAGTAAACGGATCGTTATTACAGTTAGCTGTCAAACAGGCTGACGCTCCACTATGCCCGTAGAACTAGCTGGGCAGCTACCTATATATATTTCAAGCATTTCAGACTGGTTCACCATGAGAAAAATACGAGTTCCACCCAATTTTAGGCAATTGATGTAACTTTTTAAAATTTTTCGATATTTTGAAAATCTAGGTAAGGGTCCCCCCTATGATATTTCGACAAAAATTTTTTTTTCAAAATTTTAAATCGCGAGTTTTTAATTTTAATTGATTGCGGAGGTCAAAATTAGTACTAAACAATTGTTTAAATCGATTTTAAACGATACTTAATTTTGGCCCAAAAATCATGTCGAAACGGATCAAAATTTAGACATGTAACACACTCAACAAGCCTGATACCCTCATTTTACTCCGATCATAACTTTCTTATTAATCAAGCGATTTTCATGCGAAATGACATTTTGTTTACGTTTTGATTAACTGATTGATTCTACATTTAAATAATATCATAATAGACCTTTTAAAATTTTTTGATATTTTGGAAATTTAGACAATGGTCCCCCCTATGATATTTCGACAAAATTTTTTTTTTCAAAATTTTAAATCGCGAGGTTTTAATTTTAATCGATTGTAAAGGTCAGAATTAGTACTAAACAATCGTTTAAATCGATTTTAAACGATACTTATTTTTGGCCAAAAAATCATGTCGAAGTGGTCCAAAAATTAGACATGCAACACACTCAACAGGCCTGATACCCTCATTTTACTCCGATCATAACTTTCTTAAAACTCACACGATTTTCAAGCGAAATGACATTTTGTTTATGTTTTAACAACCTGAGTAATTCTTAATTTAAAAAATAGCTATACGTACTTTTTGAAATTTTTCGATATCTTGGAAATTTTGGTAAGGTATGATTTTTCAACAAAAATTTTTTTTTTTCAATTTTAAATTTTTTGGGAATCTTTTTTAAATATTTAAAGGATCTTGATTGGACGCAGAGTATCTTGCTATTATACGCGTTCGACTGTAGCCTTACCGACTTGTTTTTATAATTAATAATTTCATGACTATTACCTTCGATTATCAACGATTCTGTCACACGACGCTCCCTAACCCCATTCCAGACATGCCTGGCTCAGTTCAGCTCAGCTCAGGCCCAGCGTACTCAATAAATCTCATAAATATATAGTCAATGTACGTATAGTATGTACATCGTGGCGTATGTGTGACTTTTATTGATGAGTCCGAGCGAAGTGCTAATTTTCTTGGCTCTTGTGGCAAATACATCAAAGTGAAATCGCAAGCTATAGAGCCAAAAAAAAACATACTCACGCACACCTGTACATGATGTTATATAGAAAATATAGTTAGTCATATCTATGACAAGTTGTAATGTAATTAACTTGACTTGCATTTCATTTTCAATGTCCGGGATACAGTGGGCCGAGAGTGGGCAAAATGCGAGATGCGAGATGCTCAAGTCGAAGCTTTCCCACACACAGCAAGAGAAAGAGACAGAGACAGAGAGAAAGAGTGAGAGGGAGAGAGAGAGTAGAGGCAACAGTAAAACGTGTTCTACTCGTTTATGTTGATGTTGTTGCTGGAGTTGTACTAGTTGGGCAAAAGTTGTTTTTACTGTAGCCAAAGAGCTTGGGCTGTCTATAACTTTCTTCGCAACTTGTTGTTGTTGTTGTTGTTGTTGCCTCTTCTGTTATTGAGACAGCAGGCAAAGTATGCGCCATGTCTTTGGCCAAAAGCATTTCAGTTAACAGGTCAGTGGAGTTTTCTCAACTTAAAAAACTTAACGCTGCGACTCGGCTGCGACTTTGTTCAGACTTTTGCCGCAGAATGTTACGAAATTTTATGTAATGTGCCGAAATAGCAATAACAAGCGAGGGAAAAGAGAAAGAGAGAGAGAGCAAGAGAAGGAGATAGATGGCAAAAACAAAGAACAGCTTCGACTTGCGTCAACAATAGTCGAGGCAGGCGTAGACGGGGAAGAAAAAAATAAACTTTCATTCGAAGCAAACAAATTTTCGCTTAGGCATAACTCGAACTATTTTAAAGCCTGTCCAGGGAGGGGTAGAGAGCAGGGGCTAGAGAGCAGGGGTAGTTGGGTTCAAAAATCATATAAATTTTCGTTTTTTATGGCTTAATACGCTTTGACACTTTCCGCGAGGCGATGGGTCACTCAGCTGGCAACAAACTCGAAAAACAAACACAATCAAGCGTATTGTACACCTGAGAGGGGGTTAAGGGGCGTGGCAGGGGGTTGAAGGTGAGTTGAGTTGCCGCGCAAAGTTGTTTTGTGTTGTACACGCCCCAACCGCGTTCAACTTTATTTGCACCTAATCAAAATGTCTTTTGCTCTTTCGGCTTTATAAACACACACACAACAAATCAACGGGGCGTGCTGTGGTCTGCCCCCTCTCCCGCTGCCCATGAGCAGAGGCGTTCTTCTTCCATTTGACTAATTAATGTGCTCAACTTTCTTGCAGACCAAAGATGGAAATGCGCATTTTCGGGCCTGATTAGTTTCAGCAGCCGAAAAGAAAATACAAAAGTTTTTCCAGTTTATTAATTTTCGGGTTTTGTTCGAGTTGATTGGCCACTTTTCCGAAGTGCCTATTGGAAATCTGTGCAGCAGAACTTATTAAAAACTGAGAGAGAGCGAGATAAAGTTTTGGAAAACTAGAAAATTGTGCAAAGTTTTGATTTATGAACGGTAGACGGAGACAACATTTATCAGGTACCATTCGAGTGGATTATAAACAAGTTTTCCAATTGCATTTTCAAAAGATTTTGCAAAGAATCACAGACACAAAATTAAATATCTTTTATTTAAAGAACGATTAAACTGCACAATAAATAGATATATTCAGTATAGTATGCTATACTTTAATCAATATTAATTACAATCTAACATCGACAGTGATCATAACAAGGGTTTATATATTTAATTTATATATTTTGAGAGATCTATGTATAAATAAAATCCAACAGTCTAGTCTTCATTCACTTTATTCAACTTATTAATATCAATAAAATCCGATATATATTATTTAAGTTACTATACTTTTCGTTAAAAAATATTATATAAAGAAAATATATTATTATTTTATTGTTATACTTATATCCTTAAAATATATTCGCTTGTTATAAAAAGAATACACCATAATCATAATCGTGAGAATCCATGCAAAACTAACAATCATCCCAATCATCAATTAAGATTAATTACAAATGAATACACTCGAATTAAAGATATATCTGGGTGACCTTAACTAATCCCACAAGAACTGCATGTCTGGGTCGTTATACCGTTAGAAACTTTGAGTACAATTAGTATTTAAGTGGCAGTTACAGTCGACTCTGCTCATTTAACGCTCACGATTATCATCTGTGTCTGCAGTCAATTTCTCCTGCCCCAATCGCAGTACCTCCCCTCTAATTCCCCCGTAATTCCCCTGGGTACTTGGCTGGCAGCTAAGAGACACACCACATTTACGCTGACAATTAAATGTTAGAAATTATTTGATTACCAACAATTTACTTTGACGTTGTCGTCTCAAAAGTTTCGCTTTTCTTTCGGCCGGGAAAAAGTATAAAAATACCTTGGCAAATGTTTCTCCCTGCACGTGTGACTGTAGAGTGTGCGAGTGTGTGTGTGTCTGTGTGTGTGTGTGGGGATTATGCACGAAAGCGTCGCTCTGTGCCCAGAATAATTAGCAGTAGTTCAGCTAGGAGGGAGGAGGAGGTGGAGGAGGAGGCACAGTTACAGAGCTGCGCCTGCGGATGCCAACTAATCGTCTCTCGCACCTGTCTTCGTCTCTCTCTCTATCTCCCTCTCTTTCTCCCTCTCTGTCATCTGCTGATTATATGCAAAATGCGTGCAAACAATTTCATTTTGTTGAAAAATATGCATAGGCAAAGCCGCAGCCAAATGTCGCTGGGGGAATCGGGGGATTTCGATTAGATTTTTTTTTTTTGTTTTCGAATTTCATTTGCACATTACATTCAATTTTTCAACTTTTGTTGTTGTTGCTGGTTGCAGGTCGATGAATTCATGCACGTAGCCGGCAATTCTGTTGACCGTTAAGTCAGTTCACTGCGACGCCGCCTTCCTGTCCAGCTCATTTCGCATTCAAAGTGCGCCGCATCCATCGAACGAAAGCCAAAACCAAAACCAAACCGAACTGAACCGAGCCAAGCCAAGCAATTTCAATACGCATCGGCGAAAAAAAAAACAACCAAAAGGTAAATGAAAGTGCCCTCAAAAAGTTTTCTAAATTTGTACGCGCGTTTTGGGTTGGGCAGCGGCATATCTACCTGCCTGTTCAAGCTCATCTTCAGCTATATACATATGTATGTATATCTATAACTGGCCTAGACTTAATTGTGTCGCAGTGCAATGAATATGCAGAGCGATAGAGAGAGAGAGGGGGAAGAACTCGAAACTGGTCTTTCAATTAGCGAAAGTCAGCTGCAAGAAGAAGAAGAAGCCACAACTCTTACACACATTCGATATGCATATTAATCGCTCCACAGTTCTCTGCAGACAAAAGAAAAAGTTGTCAACGGTCGGCGACGTCATTGAGTGTCGATAACCAATCAACTGACAAATCGAACAAAGCCTATCGACAAATAAATAAATACAAATCGAGAAAGAGAAAGACAGAGAGAGAGCGAGTGAGCGAGAGAGAGACAAGGCAAGCTGGAAGAAGCAACGCGACTCTCGTGCGCACAGGAAGGGAAAGCTGCGGACTGAACGTGTTGCAGCCAGGCCTGTGTGTATGTGTGTGTGTGTGTGTGTGTGTATATATATATATGTGTGTGTGAGTGTAGCTGTGTATCAGTATGTGTGTCTTGCTCGCAGCTTCAAAGAAAAGCAAAAGTCCGCAGCGGCCTCAACATGAGCATTACGGCCAGAAATTGACATTCTACGCCTTCTTCTACTCCCCCCACTCTCCTACTCCTCCTCCTCCTCCTCCCCCCCACTTTGGCAGGCAATACGAATAAGTAAATACCAAAAAATACAACAACAACATGGCCAGAAGAAATACCAAAAACTGGCTACAGGCACTTTCTCTTTCTTTCACTGCCGATAACGGCGACAACAACAACAGAGAGAGACAACAACAATAGATAGAGAGGGAGAGAGAAAGACAAGCAGGTAACAACAGCAGATACGGCAGCAAAAAGGGAAGCACAAATCAACAAGAAACATAAAAAATAAATAGAGCAATTGCTGTTGCAGCCTCTAAGCAATTTATAATTTAGCACAGCGCCAACACAGTCCGGGACACGTGTTTAGAGACGTTTGCACTCGCTCACTCACTCACATTTATTTGATTATGGCCCACTCGTGTCTTGGCCCACTGTGGTAATTGACACTTTAAGGCATTCGGAATGAATGCCGCAGGCTCTGCTGTGCGTGGGCGTTGGAGATGTGCACGGAGTGGGCGTGGCGATAACATTAACGGAATGCCATTTATGCTCATAAAACTGTCAAATTGAAGTGGCAGCTTGACTAACAGCAGCAGCTAAGAGAGAGGGAGAGAGAGAGGGAGAGAGAGAGAAGAGCACTCTTAGCTGTCACTAATGTTGTTGCTGCTGCTGTTGCTGCTGCTGCTGCTGTTGCTGCTGCTGCTGCTGTTGTAGTAGTTGCTGTGGCTGCCACAAAGAGCAGCTGAAATTTCAAATCAATGTCAGCTCAGCAAAGGAAATGGAAATGGCATGGAAAATGATAAGCTGCAGAAAACTTTAATGCGAGAGAGAGAGAGAGAGAGAGGAAAAGAGAAAAGAAAAAGGAATATTTAAATAAAAGCACTTTCCGTTTATTTGCTTAATAATCGATAGTCGATACAGTTTACATTTAATATGCATGACGCATTTATATAATTTGCAAATTCACTCACATTAAACTTTCAAATGAAAATGCGCATTTTTTATTCATTCAGTTTGTTAGTATTGTTAGGTGACTCATATATTTAGATCGTTTTAAGCAGCATTAGTCATTTAATTCGTAAAGCAAACGATAAACATAATCAATAAATTTTTGTGAATTTATTTATGCAATTTGCTAGAGATCAAGAGAAATGAACTTTGCTCGAACTATAGATATCAAGGCCAGCTAAGGCCATGTCAATCAATTGCAAATATGTGCAGGCTGCTACTCTCTCTTTCTCCCTCTCTCTCTCCCTCTCTGGCACACACCTGTAGTGTTATCTATTTCATTGCATATTCTAGTTTATCAAATTCAATCACGAAATTTAATAAATATGCAAATTTCGTTCGTGTAAAATTACATGAAAATTTGCAGATTTTGCTGCCAAAGTTTGCTGGCTTTTTGTTGTTGTTTTAGCCATCTTATTGTTGCTGTTGGTATTGTGTAATGCACTTTCGGCCACAAATGCCTTTGCAGTCCCTGCGTCGTACAACACGGCGTATGCGTGTTACGCATCTCTCTCTCTCCTGTGTGTGTTTGATATTGTTTGATATTGTTGCTGATGTACTTTTAATTGCCATATACGCATTAAATTACCGTTAGTGCTCATCTATTATTAGATGCCCGACCCGGGTAATTGTTGTCTCACACACACACACACACACACACGTGCGTTGCGCAATGGCCGAACTGCTTAGACATAAATTCACTTATCACGCAGCAGTTATGCAAGCAATGTCGCTCGTCGAAACGTTTAACACATTTAATTAAAGGCACTTTCTTTTCACGCACACACACACACACACACACGCAGTAGTCAGCTGTGTGTGCTGTGCATTAAATAATGTCATTCGAATTAACACCATGGCCGCCATGGCCCCATGGCCCCCTCCCTTTTCCACTCTCCACGCATTAGCATAATTTGTGTAGCATACTTTCAGGCGGCGCACGAAATTACGTGAGCAAAGGCGGCCGCCATTGCTTATCAGTTTAGCCGCAATGTTAATAAGGCAAATATTTGCTGGAAATTCGAGTGGACAGGCACAAGAACACAAATCAGAAGCAGGTAGGCAGCAGGAAGACGATGAAACAGCAGAAGAAGTAGAAGCAGAGGCCGCCTGTAAGACAGACACAGGCCTGCCTGCGTGGCCACTTGGCATTTGCATTTTAAACATTTATGCCAGCTTGTTAGGGTGTACAGGATGTACGCAGCTAAATCAACATTTTACAGGCAGCAAGTTTTCCAGGGTATTCGCTCGGCTCACTCATTCACACGCAGCAGCGTAAATTTAATTTGCATTCGCAAATGCAAATGTATCTGAAATCTGAACAAGCTTGCCAAGCTTGAACAAACTGACAGCTTTCGGGTTCTGTGTTTAGTTTTGGTGTTTTTCCTTAATTGGATGCCGTTTTGGCCAGAATGCCAGGAGACTGGTCAGCTGCAGTTCCCCAAGCCAGCCGCCTGTCAGGCTGAAAGCAACGACAACGACTGCGATGGGGCCACACTCTTTTTTTTCTGCTGGCTAAAATCAAATGTCAAACACACATTGGCTGAGTTGGTTGGATAAAACCAGGCCAAGACACGGGCTAACCTTGACAGACCTCAATGGCCTCGTCTCTCCCCCTGCCTGCCCTTTTTTATGTTACCTGATGCCGTGGCGTCTTTCGGTTACGCTTCTCTGCCTCTTCTATTGCCTTGGGACATGGACTTGACTTGGCTGGGGAAATCTTTAAGGATTTCAGACTGAGCCTGAGCCTGAACCTGCAGCTGCCCGGCCTGACATCGGTTACACCATCCCCAGCCTGTCTGTCTGTCTGTCTGACTTGTCCAACTTCCGGACGCAAATTCGATTTTCCTGGCATTTTATTTTGATTTCAATTCAATTTTGCTCGGCGTTTAAGCTCGGTAAACAATAATTAGATGTGCCCTCAACCGATCTTCGCATACGTTAGTCTTTACCTTCTCCTCTTCTTCCTTACACACACACACACACACATCTTTAAGTCTGCTGCTGCCTTGCGGTCGCTGCGTACAAGATTGAGATTTCAGTTCGGTTCGCTCAGCTCGTTTCGATTTGGCCAAAGTGCAGAATCAGTAAAATTAAATTGGATTTTCATTGTGACGAACTGGACAAGGCCGTGAGCAAGGGCTTTCTACTACCTTCCCCCTTCCCTTCCCCTCCCCCTGCCTGTGTCGCTCGCGGTCGCGCTCTCTCTCAAACGAGACAGTCGAGAGACTTGCGATGGTCCCCAATGGCTGCCGTAAACTTTTACTACTTTATGGCTTAAAGTTGAACCGGCCATGTTGTGTGTGTGTACGAGTGTGTGTGTGTGTGTGCGAGTGTGTGTTCGCCACTCTGTCCGCACTGTCAGACGGGCTAATGTTTTTTTAAACGATGCTGCCACTGCCGCAGGCAGCTGTTGCACTGTGGGCGAGCTGCAGCAAGTGGGCGCTCAAAAATCAAATGGTTTATTCGATAAGGCAATGCAAAATTAATCGGATGAGATTTCGGGCATGTGAAGGGTTGCTTTATATACCATATTTACATCGTAAGAAGCCTATTAATAAATATATAAATTGAAAAATATGCAACTGCTATAAACTTATCTTATATACCCGATTAATATCGCTATTTAGCGCAGAATTATCAATCAGGATTGATAAATATATAATATTACAAAAACTAATCGCTTATGCCGAATGTACGATTATCAATAAAATTATTTATAAAATATAATAATCGATTTTAAAAGTAAAATTATATAATAAAATTCTTCAATATTTTCTTGATCGCACTTTATCGTACATTATTCTAATAACCATAAGTCACATAAATATCTGCAGCACAGCGCACTAATATAATTCCCTCACGCATGATCGCTTTCTATCGATAACGATAACTTTTGCCAGCTGCATAATTCACATTAATGTGCACCACTTTCAAAGGTCACTGAACAATTCCAACTCATCGAGGATTTCTTTTTCGATATGCGACAGGAATGAGTGCTCTGAGTGCTGCTGCCGCCTGTCAACCGATACTATTTGAGCACCATCAATTTCTTTTCGATAATCGTGGGCATTGTGCGTTAAGCAGCTCCTTGTGGAATTGAGAATTGAGCAATTGCATGGAAACGCAATTATTCTGTGTATTCACTTTGAGAGTGAGTGTGCGGGTGTGCGGGTGTGTGTGTGAGAGTTCCAGCAATAATTATTATTGATCGTATTTCAATTTGTTGTGCATTTTTTATGCCTCGCTTACAATGAAATCCATTTGGCGTCAGCAGCGCGACAACTGCGACAAGGAGGAGGAGGAGGAGGAGGAGACTTCTTGCTGTGGGCGTATGAGGTATATATACTATATATTGTTGATGATTTTACAAATGCGCTTAATGACACAGCGCTGCCATTTGCCAGGCAGTCAGTCCTCTTAGCTGCCCTATCCAAATATTTGCTCAAAATGGCGGCAGAGCAGCTTAATGCATATGAAATGATAATTACGCATACGCCGCATTGTGCAGCGGAAGGAAGCGCTGCCACTTATTGTCGCTCGTTTATCTTATTAATAGCTCCAGTCGGCAAAAGGCACTGAGCACGATTTATCAAGCAGCTGTATAGAAAATCAGCTCAGCTCGCAGCTCGCAGCTCGTCTCAATTCAAGATGTCGCTGTGTTTGTCATTTCTATAATAAACTTTGGCCCATTGAGCTAAGTGTAGGAGAAAAGGAAAGAAAGAAATCCCAGAGTTTGACAGTTCTTAGCGAGTCTAGACGTTGTAATTGTGGTCGGCATATCGTGTGTCTGCACTTTGCTCTCTCTCCTCTCTCTCTCTTCCCATTTCTGGCCAAGAGCGACCCCTGCTGACGCTGAACTGCGGCTAATAGCATTTCTGGCACTAAATCAGCTTAGCTCCAATAAATCAGCAAGTCAAGGCGCAAGACTTTAGTTTTTGACCTGCCTTTTAAATCACAAGGTGTCACGGCACGAGAGCGTAAGAGAGAGAGAGAGAGAGGGGTAGAGAGCAGCGTAGTAAAGTGTGCTGGGCAAGCGTGGACACGCTTTTGATGAGGGTTGCGCGGCAAAGTATGCTACAAAAATAGCTGAACTAACCAAACACACATACAGAGACACACACACACACACACACACAGAGACATATACACACACAATGGGGTCAGCATAAACATGTTAGCTGGTCGTTTGCTTAATATTTATTTATTTATTGTGGAGAGTGACTCGACGATCCGCCTGTCCACTTGTCTGTCTCGAGGACAACAACACAGTCAGCCACTTGATTTATCAACATTTACATATCACACACACACACACACACACACAGCAGTTTTTTCTGTTCTGCTCTGCTTAGGCCAATTAGACGACGCAGCAATAAATCGCCCGGCTAAGTGAAGCAAACCGGAAGTGAAGAACGACTTCTTGTGTTTTTGGCGCGCTCTCTCTCTCTCTCTCTCTCTCTCTGTCTCTCTCTGCCTTCTTTCTTTCTAGCTGCTCCCTGCAGTGCCGTTAATTAAAAAGTTTTCATACAAGTTAATTGAAATAGATCTCGATTGGAGTTTTTATTGATATTTAGCTAGAGCAAAGGGAGCTGACGTTGCCGCGTTTGGCGTTTGACTTGCCTCGAAATGAAACTAAATAATTAGTTTGCTGGCCTCTTTTGGGTAAACTTTCTGGCATTTCAAGTGGCGAAGTTGCCTCGCAGACTGTTTGCCAACAACTCGAGTGGCAGCAGCAGCAGCAGGCAGCAGCAGCACAGGCAGCACTCAAAACTGCTGTGGAAATGCCAAAAACTTAACACATTATGAGCATTTGGGCCCTTTGGCCGAGAATGCAGTTGACATTTCTCTATATATGCTATGCTATGCTATATACGAGTATATATATCATTCGCATATTGGCCCTGCCCAAGCAGCTGCTACATAAAACGTATAAACAACATATTAAGAACCTATTGGCCTCAGGGCGTGTGCGGGGGGTGGGGCGCATAAATAATACAAAGAAACTTGTCAAAGCGCGCAGCAAGTGACACTCGAGGCGCACCCTTTATGATAAGGCCACTTGCCACACTCCCTGCTAGCCACACTCCCTGCTAGCCACACTCCCTCTCCTAGCCACCCCTCCTTCTCTCTGCCTTGCTGCCCGAGCAGGCCAATAGCAAAATCAATAATGATTTGGCCTGCGACAATGTTTGACTTTAAATAGCAAAGTAGTGTAGATTGTGTGCGGACTTGCGTATACCCTGTAAAAAATATTTAAAGCTGCTCAAAACAAAAACTTCTGCACTTAAAACACATTCCAATGCCCGACAAACCTTCCCCCCCCTGCAAAGCTTATCAAAGTGAACTGAGTTCACGGCACAAGTTTTTGCTGTAACTTTCTGGCGGTACGTGGCGCAGCTGGTGACGCTTTGAGGCGACTTTCTGGCTTGTTATTGTTACAGTTATTTACTATTAAAGTTTTGTTGTAAACAGCTTGTGGCTGCCCCCTCCCCCTTTCAATTTGCATGTTGCAGCAACATCGATTGACTTTTTGCATTTTGAAGTTTGCATTTCCATTTTTCGCTATTTTGGCCAGTGTAATAGGCCAAATAGGCTTTATTTGCAATTAAATTTATTCAATTGCCTGGGCAAATGTTTAAATGATTCGCTAATTTGTGCGCGTTTATTCTATTCGCAGTGGCGCACAAAAGTATGCAGCACGCAGGGCGCGTTTATTGTTTTCGCAATGGCGCGCAAAAGTATGCTACAATTTTTGGGCCTCGCTTCCTCGTGCCTTGTTTCATATGCAACTAATCAGCATTAAGCCATGTTTAGGCAGACGACAGCAGCGCAACCAAACCACATGCTCATTCTATTTGTGGGTCAACCTCTGACACTCGCACACACACTGGCACACACACACACACACACTCACACACACATGCTGTCAGACGCGTGCTTGGCAGCTGGCGCTGTCACATTTACATAATTTCATTTGCAACAGATGCGGATGCCCAATTGCCAAACAGTCCCTACAATTCTCCACTCCCTACTCCCCTCTCCTGCTCCCTGCTCCCTGCTCCCTATTCCCTACAAATTACCCAGCATTACACGTTTTTATAAACAACATTATATTCAGCTGTTGATTTGCCGCGTCAGCTACATGTGCCACAGCCTGTGTGAGTGTACTCACTCCCACAGACACTCATCGAAATGAATATTCATTGGTTAATATCTACGGCACTATAAATAGCACACACGGGAGGGGAGGGGGCGGGAGGCAGGGAAAGCTGACCACAGTAGTACAGCAGGCGGAAGCTCTTTCATTAATTAAGTTCGAATTCAGCTGCTTTTTTTGTTTCTCTGTCTCTTTCTCCTTCTCTGTCTGTTGTGTGTGTGTGTGCACAGCAGGAGGGCTCTATCAATTACATATTACCCCTTATTCGGTACGCCTCTGCCTCTGCCTCTGCCTCTGCAACAAGACTGACAATGACGTTGCCACAAATGCCGCTCAATCTTGTTGAGTAAGCGCCACTAATTTGTTTTTTAAGCACGCTGCTTGCTGGACACGCGCTGTCTCCCTCTCCCTCTTTCTCTCTCCCTCTCTCTCTTGCAGGCCCGTCTGTGCTGCGTTGTTGGCATGCATAATTTATAGACCGCAAATTCGCATCGAATTGTGTTTGCACGTGTATGCGGCAGCAGCAGCAAAGCCTCAGCTTTTGGCCCGTCTCTCACTTAAGCCTCCTCTCAAGCCTCCGCTGCTGCTGCTTGTGCTGCTCCAGCTTCGGCTTTATTGAGCTGCGGCAATAAATGCCCTTTTAATAAGCCAGAGAGCCAAGTTGTTGGCCAGCTGGGCAGCGCGTGTAACACATGTAGGCAGGGTCAGCAGCTGTGCTCCCATCTCCTCCTGCCTGCCTGCTCCTCCTCCTGCTCCTGCTCCTGCTCCTACTCCAACTCAAGGCTGGCCATGCAATTTGGCCATTAAAAATCATTAGCCAAAGGTATTTTATGCCGTGGATGATGGCCCAAGTTGCTCGATGAAGTAACATTTTTGGCATGCTCAGGCCTCAGCTGCATGTTGCATACTTTATGGCGCCAGCCAAGGCATTTTCATTACAGGATCAGGCAGAGCAGAAGAAGGCAGGAGAGCGGGCAGCAGGCGATGACATAGCTCGTGCTGTGCATAGAGACAATTCCTTGGCGACATGAACAATTGTGCAGCTGCTTTGCCTGCCAGCACAGAGATTAAACCGGAATTCCAGTGGCTGTGGCACACAGAGAGAGAAGCCTGCCAAGCTGCAGCTGCAGGGGTCAAGGGGGCAGTGGGAGTAGAGGGAGTAGAGGTATATTCTATCTATCGATATGGACTCAAAGTAAACACTTTAACTCAATAGAAACAGCAGCAGCTTGCCTCAAAATCATAAGCAATTTAATATAGCACAAATTAAGCCACAACTAACTTTAAAATATGCCTAAAAAATCCTTTCAAATATAATTGAAATATCGCTAAAAATATTTTTAAAAAAATCTGCATAAACATATCTATTTTTTTTTATACAAAAATCTCTATAAATAAATAAAAACTGCATAATCAAAGTGGCACAGCCAGTGAGTCTCCTGTGTATTATGTCGCCCCTTAATCGAATTATCCAACCCTCTCAATAAAAACTGCCCAATAATTACGTATTCAGCGAACCACAGAACCGCAGAATATTGTAAATTGTAAAGTGGAGTCTGCACCACATCCGGCACAGCCCGTGCAATTGCCAAGTTTGTGCCTAATTTTATACATTTTTTTTTTGAATATGCATAAATGTGGTTGGCATTATAAACAATTGTCGCGCTAATTGTGCAATAAATGTTGGAAATTATACACACACATATTTGCCAAACATTTTTATTAACGCATTTCGCTGTGGTGCATTATGAGCCACAAAAATGCAATTAGCCAACGGGAAGAGAGCTTTAATTTTGCAGAATTAAAAATCAATTCAGAGAGAGAATTCAGAGAATGAGGAGAGAGCAAACATTTAGATAAGTATGCACACACTTGACACACATCAAATGCAGATTTGAAGTTTGTTACGTATACGCCAGGTGGGTCAAAATGGAAAATCACCATGAGAAAAACTTAAGGCAAACCCAAAATTGATGTGTCTGTCGTTGCCTGTGACAGGCGACGCTGCTGCATGTCATCTTCCCTTTTGATGAGGGTTCAATATTTGCCACGCTGCACGTGCAACAAGTGCTTGAAAGAGAGAAAGAGAGAGGGAGAGTGAGAGAGGGAGAGGGCAAGCAAATGAAAGCCTGCTGTTCGCAGTTATCAAATTGTGCAAACAAAAGTGTGGCCAAAGTTTTCTGCACCTAAATTAATTGAAAGGACTCTTTGTCCCCAGCACGCTGAAATTCATAAGAAATTCGATGATGTTGCCAGGGGACAAAAGTTTCACCTTTAACACGAGCAGAAAGAGAGAGAGAAAAAAAGGACAAAAGTAATTAAATTAGTTTACATTTTATGCGCACACAACGTTGATGTAGGCGACACAGAGAGAGAGAGAGGGAGAGTGGGAAATCTTTCTCCTTCGTATGAATAACCTTACATGTACAGTCGCCACTCCCTGCCTCCCCTGCCTCCTCCCCCTTTGGTTTCCGTGCTGTGCTCTACATTGTGCACCTGGCTAAGTAGAACTTTTATTGTCGCTGTCGAGCAGAGAGAGGCAGGGTAGACGTCTCAGCTCCTGGGATCTATATCCTTTTGTGCTCGAGCTGTGCCCCCTCTCCACTCCCTCCCCTGGCACTGCTATAATTGCCGCATTCAGTGCACACACGCATTCGATGCTGTTTCTCGCTCTGCTTACCTCCTGCTGCTGCTCCTGCCCTGCTCCTCCTCCTGCTCCTGCCTCTGCCTGCCTGCTTTGTCTGTGCGCATCGGCGTTGGCTTTTGTCACCTGTGCGTGTGAATACCTGAAATACTTGTGCTGGCTTTCAATGCATTTGCGTGAATACGCTGAAGTTGAACTACTTATTTACCAACAACGAGTGTGCGAGTGTGTGCAGGTGTGTGTGTGTGTGTGCGTGTGTGTGTGCAACTTGCGCATAGTTATACACATTGACAGCAGCAGCTGGCAAATACCTCGATAGACAGCCAGAAATAGCTGCGCTTTGCCCGGATATGCATGGAATCGAAAAACTTGTCACACTGCGAGAAATATTATCCATTTAATCATTAATGTGGGAAGGAGGGGGGAGGGGGGGTGTATTCATTTATTCAACTCTTAATGCGATATGCATTGGCAATTTATTTACTCCGCTTTATTCATTGTTAATTAATCGAATTGCTTTTCTGCGCTGCATTCATTAAATATTCGACGATTTTAACGCCATTTACCTGCTGATTTATGCATTATTCATTCATTGATTCACTCATTCATTTAGTCATTCATTTATTTACGCATTTCGCGTTTCAATCTTCAAATTGTGAAACTAACAAGTCCCGTTTTGCTCAATTTGCCATGTTTTCCGTTACGCCGGAAGCGCGTTTCCTTTGCAGCAAATACACTCACACCCGCACTCATACACTCACACTCATACCCGCTTAAATCAATCATTTATTCATTAAGTCATGGCCGAATCGAGCCGTAGCCGGCGCAGAACAAAAGCGAAGCAAAATTTTAATAAAAATTCTTTGCCTCACGTTCTTGCCACAGATCCTCCACTTCCTCCTCCTGCTCCTATGCCCCTCCTGCTGCTTGTCCATGTCATCGTTGTCCAACTGTTTGCTAAAGTGGTGTTAAGTATTTGAAAATCTGTGCTGCCTCCACTTCCTCCTCCCCTACCCGTGCCTGTTGTGCTGCTTTTCCTTTTATTGTTTTACGACAGTTGGCCAAATACTTTGGCCGTGCGAAAACTTTTAGCACACGATGTTGGTCATTCATTTGTCTGTGATTTACGCAGGACATGCCCAGGCCCGCTCTGGCCACCCATTGAGCCCCATTGGTACCGAAGCATTTAGTGCTATTGATTTATTGCTCCTTTGCCACCTCAGCAGCTCAATCCACCTCCTCCTCCTGCTCCTGCTCCTCCTTCTCCTCTAAATCTGCTCGTAGCTCTCGACAATTCGATGCGCGCGCACCGTCTGCAAATCCCTGACGCATTGTTCCATGGGCGTGACTACACACAGTGGCTTCCGGCCGCTGTAGTAGGCACTCATCGGGCTGGCGTAGCTTATCTGGCGTCCATGTAGCCAGGTGCTTAGCTCATCGAGGCACAGGCATTGCCAGGGATTACCCTCGATGCTGATGTGGCGTAATTGCGGCAGCAGCTGCTTCTCCTGCTCCTCCCTTTGGAGTTGGGGTAGAAAAGTCAATCGATTGTTGTTCAGCTCCAGCACGCTCAGCATGTCCACATACACCAAGATCTCCTCGTCCACTTCCATCAAACGATTCTCGCCCAGCGTCAGTATCTGCAGGCGACGCAGTGGCGCAAACATGCGTATGTCCAGCTCCATCAACTTGTTGCGTCGCAGTCGCAGTTGCTGCAGAAATGGCAACGAGGCGAAGGCCAAAGGATGCAGTTGCTCCACGTTGTTGTTACTCAAATCCAGCAGGGTCAGCTTACGCAGCAAAGCGGAGCCAAAGACTTGCCCGCCCAGCTGCCTGATGTTGTTCTTGCTCAGGTCCAGCTGCTCCAGGGCCGTCAAGTTGGCGAACACCTGCGCAGGCAGCTCTCGTATCTTATTGCCCTGCAGCTGCAGCGAACGCAGCCGGCTGAGACCACGAAAAGCTGTGGCCGAAATACTCTTGATCTGATTGAACCACAAGTTGAGCGTCTCCAGATGCTGCAGCCGCTGGAAAACATCAGCCGGCAACGTTTGCACATTGTTCGAGCTGTAGTCGAGCAACTGCAGCTGGGGAAGCACAGCGTCATCCGCTCCTGGTCCCAGAAAGACCTGCGGCCGTATACTCTCAATGTTATTATTGGATACGTTGAGCACACGCAGCTGCGGCAGCGCATGGAAGATGCCAATGTCGAGCACCTCCAGCCAATTACTATGCAAATGCAGCTCCTGCAGTTGCGGCAGACCCCACAGCTGGCACCACTGGAACTAAACGAGAAACAAGAGTAGCTTAGTTACCTCTCCCCACTCTCCTCTCCACTCCACTTACATCTCGCACATTGTTGTTGCTGATGGACAAATAACGCAAGTTGGCATTGGATCCGATTGTGATGTTCTCCTGCTCATTCGTGCTCAGATCGAGGTATAGCAAGTCCTCAAGGTCTACGAAGGCATCGGGTTGCACATTGGCTATCAAATTATTGGAGAAGTTGGCGTACACAAGATTTGGCAGCTGCCTCATTAGCGTCCTTCCAATATACTGCAAGTCATTGTGGCTGACATCCAAGTTGACCAAAGACGCATTGTCAGCAAAATGCTGGGCGTGCAGCTCCTCCAGTTGACAGTGTGATAAGTTGAGCCGTTGCAGCCCGAGGAAATCTCTAAAGCTGCCCTTCTCGCCCAGCGTCAGGCCCCCTGCCTCGGAGAGATCCAGTGAGGGCAGCATAGATAGCTGTGGCAGCGATTTCTCATCTATTTCCAGTCCTGTATGCGCATTCACAATCTTCACATGCTGCCAATCCGTTTGTATATACCCCGCAAGTTGTTCCATCCGCTCGATTTCGTGACATATATAATTGTAATCCTCCTCCTCGCTCTGCTCACATTCCTGCAAATCCTTTGTCTGCATTAGTGGAGCAAGAGCCACAAGAAGAATGAGAACTCGTTGCGACTGCATCTCGACATGTACTGAATATGCGCTTCATTTCCAAGTCCAGCTCAGTTTACTTTTAAGATCCAGAAAAAAAACTCGTTTTCATTGTCCATTCTGAAGCGGGGTAATTATCAGATATTAAGCCGGTTTCATTCGCAGAATTGCACAGCGTGGATGCTCCCGCTTCCATCGATCGAATGTGAACAACCTATTTGAGAGATGAGTTTTATTAGCAATCTATAATCAAAAGTTAGTGCTCTATAAATTGAAACTTACTGTATAACACATCTGAAAGCATATCAAGTAAACATTTCTCTTTGTTGTACATAGATTAACTTTAATGTTTATACACAATATACATACATATACAATGATCATTTGAGTTTACAAGTTTATCTATATGTTTCTCTATCAGTTTGCACTCTTTTGGTGTTTCATCAATCAATCTAACAAGAGTATATATAGGTAAATACATCAAGGAACATCCAAGTACAGATTTATCTTTTAACAAACAACATTTTCATTTACATTTGAGGAGATAAATACATTGAGGCATATATAAAGTTTCTAAATTCCCTGCAAGCTAAACATTAAAATATATATATATATATATTTGTTGGTACTGTTCTTATTCCGTGTTTATAGTACATGCTTGCATGTACATAGTTTAATATTGAATATATTAAGACACTCAGAATACATATAGTATTATATTTAGTTAAAGTACAGTTTGCTTTTCTTTTGATTCATCGTTTTAAAGTCATGGAAAAACTTATAAATTATCTTTCAATTCGTGTGTAAAAAATGCTTAATATGTTGCTTAATAAAGCGTAAATAAATAACAATATTTCCACTGTTCTCTGGGGTAAACAAAAAGCTATTATAAAGTGCTTGTAGCTGATTCTTTTTTTTTTGGTTATTTCAATTTGAAGGAAGCTTTGGCCATAGGAGACTAGTATGCGATAGTTCACAGGGCTTCGACATTAAGAATTAAGGAAAAAACGTAGGCATTTGGACCAACAACTAAACGAAATTGAGGCTGGCCTCGCAACAGCTCCACAAAGGTTAGAACATGCCGGGACGATCTCCCTCACGATTGCCTGCCTTCTCGAAGAACATGGCGTCCTAAAAGAGAAGACAACATTAGTATTCGAATTAAAAGTATAATAAGTTATTGGGTAATGTGCTAGCATAATCAGAGAGCAGGTTGGGGTTTCACAGAGAGAGAGAGAGGTTTTTCTTTTTGGGTTTCGTTTACCTCGACACCAACTCAAGCTGCTCGTTGCCCCAATCAAAGAGAGATGACGTGATAAAGAAATAAACTATTAGAACGATGCTTACAATGAGGAACGTGGCGCCCAGCAGCACCGCCTTCATGCGCACATCCAAATCCAGTGGAAACGTAATGCCAAAGAAGTCTGCATCGGTGAAGACTTCACGTGCAAAACCGGACCATTGCTTGGAGATTTTGCCCACCTTTTCGCCGGTGAGAGAGACAACCTGCAAAGCAAAACATTCATTAATAACTCATATAGTATATAGATTATCTCAGAACTCACATTGAACTCCACATCACCGCACAGCGAGAATGTGCAGAAGGGTCCCTCGATGCGTAGCACGGTGTCTCCAATGTGATTCTTAATGCGGAACGAGGGTGAGCAAATGCTCCACTCCTGCTCGATAGATCCAATTGTATTGCCTGGCGGTGCAGATACCTCCATGGTCTGCAGGCAGCAGGGGAAGCAGCAGGCCGAGCAGGCCAGTGGACGATACAAGTGTATGACCTCTTGTTGGTAATTATCGAATACTTTCATATCGAAGGGTCTTGCCGGACCGCAACAGTTGCGTGTGCAGCAATCGTTGTCCTCCACCGCATAGTAGACCTTCTGGCCAAGCGAATTTTTGATTGAAAACTTATTGTTGGTCTCGAAGCCGGTGAATGCCTCGAGCAGCTCCACCTTCTGCTTAACCAAAAGCTGGTCGATACTCGTAAGGTATTCCAATCCGCGCGGACAGTTCGGAATTCCTGAGGGTATACTCATCCAGTCGCCTGTAACCGAAAAGAAATGCATCATTAATCAGAGAACACACATGCAAATAGAATCTGTGCTGGCAAATTCAAGAGCAAATCCGACCCAGCTGCCGCCCACAAAAAGCGTGTCAATTGGTCAATGTCGTTGTCATCGTGCCAATTGCTCGGCACGCCTAATTGAGGGCATTACAATGGACCGACCCCGAACCCGACCTTTTGTCGCCACATTGGGTTATTGTGCTCTTTACGCCACTCAATGTCGCTCTTTTTTTATATCTAATCTTCGCAGATAATGTTTAACGACAGTCCCAATATATCACGAGCCTCTAGGCAAGTTTATAATTTCATCACAATGGGATTATATAAAGCACACACACACGGATCGGATGGATGCTATCTTCTTATCTCACCTCCTGTCCTCATCGCTTATGTAGTACTCGTATCCCTTACGCTTGGCGGACTTATTCAATCGCATCGTATGACGAAACTTCTTGGGCAAAGGTTTATTGGCCTCACGGCAGACCAACTGCTTCAGCGTATGGGATCGTGTACAGAAATAGTTGTACTTGCTGTACAGTGTATGCCAAATGATGCGCAACACTTTCGAGCCACTGCTAGCGCCGCCAGCAGCTGACGATGTTGTGTTTTCCTTTTGTTCACCCGACTCATTCCTGGTCAGATCCAATGTCGATATGTAATTTGAGCTGCAAGCTGTGACTGCAACTGCGGCTTGGGCTGCTGCATTAACTGACATTGTGGAAGATGCAAATCGATTTTTCCAACTTTCAGATTGTTGCTGTGGCTGCTGCTGTGACCGCTCTCGATGCTGCATCGAGCTGAACTGAAGCGTTCGTCTGGAAGAGGGCAGACAAGTTGACACATCGTCGTAGTCGCAGTCGTAGTCGTAGTCGCATCCAGCATAGCCGAACGAGTTTCAAATGGCGCTTTGTATTATTTTATTGGCTCAATTAAGGCATAAGCGACGTGTGTGCGCGCTGATAAGAACACGCTGCGCTTGGGATACTGATTTTGGACTCATCTGTGCTGTGATTTGATATGTAAACAGAGGGACAACAATAGTATCTACTCTGCGATAAGAACAGTGTAGAATCTCAGTCAGAACTGTGTGTAAATATTTAACCTTGTGTCTTCTTTTCGGGTGTTAATGGCAAACTACTTTTATCTCTGCCGACCTGCTAACCAAAGTGCAGCATGTGCTGGGATTGGTTCAATGGCAGCCGCAACAACAGATTGATCTGACGTCGCTAGACCGCGAGCACATCTTTATCACCGGCACAGTGCATTGACACGCCATGATCAGTTTATAGAACTCGTTCGGTTCTCTGCGGACTGTGCTTTCTTTTGTCCCACCCATATCTGCTGCTACTCTATATATGTTACGGAATGCGGTCAAGCACCCAAGCTGTTTTTGCAGGGGAAGGGAAACGCACCTGCTGGTCCGCCTGGTCCCATGCCGGGATGCGGTTGTGCTGGCGGCATGCCTGGCTGCGTTATAATCGGCTGCTGTGGTCCTGCTGGTCCTGGTGGATATCCAAATGGTTGTGGTGGTCCAGCCGGTCCAGGATTATAGCCATAAGGTTGTACTACGGGTCCACCGCTGCCAAATGGAGCGCCAGCATTGCCACCGCCGCCGCCGTAAACATCGCCATAGGGCTGATTGGGAACTGGTGCGTATCCCCCGTAATTCTGAGCCGGCGCAAAGCCCTAAGAAAAATATAAATAGATTATTATCAGTTTTATAGTTTCAGCAGAAATTCAGGGATTATATTCCCTTAAGTACCCTCTAGAGCGCACTCAACTATTAATAACTGATAGGGTATGCTTAAGTGCTTTCATATGTCAAACATATTAATTATTGAAATACTCAGAAGAATTTACAATGAGTGTAATTCATTTAGAAATTACCCAAGTCGCCATCTGGTTTCTTTTTCAACTATGGTATGCATTATCACACTGAAAGCAATAAATGCAGTAAGATATGACATTATCATTAGTTTCACATGAGTTTGACAATTTTACGGTACGGTATTTGCGATTAGTTGTAGCTGATATAATTATAATATGAGCAATGAAATCTACAGTCATTTGTTCTTTTTTTTATCCGTATAAACCGCAACTGTAGATTTTATTTTTTTGTTTTTTTTTTTTTTGTATATAAAGAAATGAACAATGCACAGTCAAGTCGGGCTATGATGCACAAAGCGTAAGATCTGGTAAAACAGGTACAGGTTATACTGGTACGATATATAGTATAACCAACTGAGTATTCCCATTCTTTGGGAACTGTTTTCCAAAATAAATGAACTCCACAAGCTGCCCTATGACGTCAGCCAAGAAAGCATACGTATGTATGTATGCGTAGCAATTATGCGAATGCCCATTGTACATGCGTGTGTGTGTGTGTGTGGCCTGAACAACGCCCCCTCTCAAAATATTATCAACTACTCACAGGCTGTGGTGCTGCTGCTGGTGGTGGTGAGGCTGGACCATGTCCGGCTGGCGGATAGGGCGGCGCATTTGCTGGCGTTGGATAGGGAGCACCACCTTCGGCTGGAGGAGCATTTGGTGGATAATATCCTGGCGGCACGTAGCCACCTTTATTCACATTGTTCATGTTCATCTTGTTGTGTGCGGCCTGACAGTCGGTAGGGGAAGTTCGGTTCGACGGAAGCACACAGCAAGTTACTGTAGTAATTAGTGTAATACACGGATTAATCAGGCTTGACAGCAGCGTATAATTACAATTTATTTTTACCTCTTTTATTTGTCGCAAATATTGACAAATATTTGTGTATCCCACTTCAGTTACTGCTACTGGTTACGTGCAAGTGTGACCAGCTGCGGCAGCTGCAAGAAATACCAACTATCGGTAGGGCACACTCGCAACGCACAGCTGTGCGCAGTTCTTACTGTAGCCAGTAGATGTCGCCAGCAGCAAAATTCACATACAGCTGGCGCTGCGTACTTGCACTTGCACTACTGTGCAATAGATGGCGCTGTGCGTATAATAAGGAATTTGCTGAATTTTCACATAAATAAATTGCATAATTAATGTTTATGACATAAAGTGCCGCTTAAAGTGCTTTACTATTTTTTTTAATTATTCTGCAGCTGCCTGACAAATAAATGTACTAAATAAAAAATGCTTTATCTACTTTTTTGTATCAACAAAACCGCCATTTGTTAGCACGCACACACACACACACGCACGCTCAAAGACGCAAAGGGCACACACACACACACACACAGAGAGTAAGGGAGTGAGCGAGAGGGCGAACGCGCAGCCCACATTTTTTCTAATGCGCAAATTCAGTGCGAGGGTGCGAGGGCTGCAGGCGTGGGGTGTGGCCAGGGACGAGGCTAGAGCGAGCAAGCGAGTGAAAGAGAGAGAGGAAGAGAGAGAGTGAGAGAGAGCGAGCAGAGGGTGGCACATAAAAAAAATGGCGGTTTCCGACGCAGGCAAACAGAGAAAAAATTTGCCGGACGAGGGAGACGCCCTCAGCCTGCCACGCTACGCTCTGTGCCTGTGTGTGTGAGTGAGAGCGAGCGGAAAGAGAAAAAAAATCGAGAAAAAAATGTGTAGAAAAAATGCGAAGTGAAACCACCCTGTGGCAGCGCAGGGACAGCTAGCAGACGTCACTCAGCAGCGCACACACATACACACACACAGCTACACACACACACACACAGACAGCGTAATTACCAATACAAGTGCAGCAGCGCGCGCCGGCAAAGTCATCATCAGCCTCTGCCCGCCATTCCCGCCCACTCCCCTCTCCCTGCGCACATCAACTTTGCTTTGGATTTCCGTCGCTGGGGGCCAGAAATGAACCCTGCGCAGGGCGGGGGCAGGGGCAGGGGCAGGGCAGGGGCGGGGCAGGGCAGGGGTCAGGGCAGCGTTGCAAAAAATAGAAAAAAATCATGTTGAAATGAGCGCCTTAATGCGCCATATAACGCGATATTATTGCGAGTCTGTGTGGGCGGAGGTGGAGCAGGGCAGGGGCGGGTGCTGGAGGCAGTAGCAGGGGATGAGTTTAGCACATTCAATTAGTTGCCATTGCCTGCGCTGCTGCGCTCCTGCGCCTGGCAACAGCAGAGGCAGAAAAACTACTGCAACCGCGTCCGACTGCGAGTCAGAGAGCATTTTTGCGGTTGGCAAGCAACACAAAAGCAGCCCCAGCTGCAGCCTCCTCCCACTGGCTGCCCGACCCCGACCCCGGCACGACCTCGACCTCAACTCTTTCACAGTGGCAGCCCCCTCTGCCTGCGCCTCTGCTGCTGCCGGTTGAGTGCATCGAAATCTTGAAAAATCAGACAGCCGGCAAACTGAATGCGGGCTCGATCCGCAGCAGGAGGAGGAGGAGGAGCAGCAGCAAAGGAATCCACAACAAGACGAGTCTGCCTCTGCCTCTGCTGGGGCAGCTCATTAGCCGCCGCATTTCGTCGTTAAACATGGCAAACTAACAAATTTCGCTGGCTCGAGCAACCTTTTTGCTAATTTATTGCCAACTCGATCGAATTTATGTGCCTGTGTGTGTGTGTGTGTGTGTGTGTAGAACCGTTAGCCAAATGTGGCCATAAATCAAGCTGGTTCCAAGATCCTTGGCCCATTGTCCACACGCTTCTAATGTCCGCCAGCATTGGCAACTGATCGATGGGCTAAGCGTGTCGACCTGTTTGCATTTTTATTGCAGGAAAGGGGAACTGGGGGAGGGAGGGGGAGGGGAGCTCGGAATGCCAGACAGTGGCAGAAACATCTGCTGGCCAGATCTGGCGATATTCCTGGACTGATATGGAGCAGACAGCAGGCATAGCAGAAGCTTGGGCACGTGCTCAAGCAGAATGCGAATTTGGCAATGGGAAACGCTTCAAGGGAACCGCTTGTGGTATGAGTAAACTTCTTTAGGGATATAAAAGATATATCTTGAATTAGAAACAGAAATTGCTAAACTCTTTTAAAGCATTATTAGAATATAATAATAATATTAATAAAATAAATAAAATATTTTAAAATATTATTAGAACACGTTTTTATTTATTTATATTTGCTTATTTATTTGTTTGAGATTATTTAGATGGATTAAGAAAAGTGTACTCAATTTTTGGAGTATGAAATGTTTTAATTTAAAGAGATTTATTTAGAGGATAATTCGTAAATATTAAATTAAATGAATATTTAATTTTTAATAGTTCAGAGTATTAAATATATTAAAGTAAGTTGAATACAATATTTATTTAGCTTTTAATTGTTCTGCTTTTATTCATTTTTCTTAGATTTAAAAACGTATTGATTTAGTACATGTATCAAGCTGAATATGAATATAATATAGTATATCTAAAAATCTTTATCCATATGTAGTAATTATATAAATATATCTAGCTTTATTTAATACGCTTTGGCAGAAATTAACTTACTTTAAACATAACTTAAACTAAGCAAATCTTCAGTTTATTAATAAAATAAAGTTTCCTCAAGAGATTCCTATATAAAGAGCTCACAATATATATCAAATTGCAGTCATATACAACTGAAAGAGAACTCCCTGCAATATCTACACTTCTTACCAACTCGTTCCACTCTCAGTACCCTTCGAAAAAATACGCAATACGAACATTGAGTTGGGTCAGTGACATTGTCGCATGTGTGGGAACTCTGTGTGCCAGACAGCAACAACAACAACAGCAACAAATGTGTCAATGTTAAGGACAACAACAACAACAACAACTGCAACAAGATTGCTGCTGCCACTGCATTTGGCCGGCTGTGGGGCAACATGTTGGCCACGTCAAGTGCAGCTGGTCGAAAAAAGCAAAACAAAAAAAACACGACGACAGCGAGGTCATGTGTGTGTGAGTGTGTGTGTGTGTGCCTTGCAATCACGCTAAAGAATGACCGGAAATGCACACACACACACACACCACAGACACGCAGGTGAGAGATGGCCACACTGCGCTTCAGCTTGTCCAGGGTCAGTTTTCAGCCCGGTTTCTCGAATTGAAAAGGCTGCGAAAGTGTTTCTAGCCTAATTACTTAATTAACACTGGCCTAGAGCCGCAAGGGGTCAGCGGGGGCGAACTGTAACTGGGTCAAAGGGTTACCCTGGCGAGGCGAGGAAAATCTTAATGAGTTTTATTTTATTATTTTCCATGCCGTAGCTTGCCGGCGTTTTCTAATTAAAAGCACAATGACCCCGCAGCACAGGCGACCCTTTTTTAATGAGACGGCACGCAATCTGCCAGGGGCGGAGGAGGAGGGGGTCGGGGGGTCGCGCAATTAATTATCAAGTGTTGAACTTGAACTTGGCGAACCCGAGACGAGAGAGAGAGATGGCGAGAGCTGCTGCCTTGGGGCTTATTGATTTTCCCTTTAGCAAAAAGCCGAAGGAGATAACAAAGAGGGGAAATGGAGGAGAGAGAGAGAGAGGGATAGAGAGAGAGGGAGAGAGAGAGATGGCTCTGCAGTCTGCTGGCCACATGTCAGGGCCAAAAGATTTAAATCAAAGCTGACAGCTTTACCAACTGCGTCTCCTTCTCTCATTCTATCTCCTTCTCTCTCTGTGTCGCTCGTTCGTTCCCCTTTTAACCCCTGCGCATTTTGTGTGAACCCTTTAGCGGACTTTGGGCAGAACTTTTTCGGGCAGGATGCTGGCACACGGTAATTGCTTATTTAGGCGTCCTGCGTCCTTCGTCCTTCGTTCGGGATAACACACAGAAAGGAAGAGCGAAAAAAAAGCGCGCCGAAAACAAAGCCAAAGCAAATGCCGCGTGTAATTATTGGACAAGGGGCAGGCAGGGGCAGGGGCAGGGGCGGCTGCTGTGCTGAGTAGCCATCCGGGCAGCTGTCTAGCCCTCTCTGACCAACGAAATGAACTGCAAATCAAACAAGAACTCAACATGCACCGCATGCGTGCATATTAAAAATGTTTTTAAATGAAATTTCCACAAGCGGCGGGTTACTAAAGGGTTAAGGCTTTTGTTGTGCAGCCAACTGTGCGCGAAGGTCCTCTGATCCGCGTATGTATGTATCGGTGTGTGGTCATATATGTTACGTAGGTATAAACGTGCCTCGCAGCTGTCGTTATCTAGTCGCAGATATATATCTAAAGGGTCAGCGACGACGGGGTTGATCGATGCACGATTTGAGTTGAGTGTTTCCTTTGGGGTTTTTACAGACTAGCGCGTCGGACTAGTCTACATCTATAGGAAGGCAGCAACTCGAAAGCAAATCTGGGCAAGAGCGAGCATAAATTAAAAGGCAACTTGCCTGTGCAAACATCGATAGGCAGACAGAGCTGGAGGGAGACAAAAATTGAAAATAAAATAAACCACGCTGAAACATTTTTCAATTTTTAATGACAGAACCGACTACATCGACTGAACTTGGCTGACACAAGAAATAACAGAAATTATTGTCAATAATTACAATGGGACTGAATGGTGGCGGCTTTTGACGCGTTTGACAGACGGTAGGAGGTTGCTAAAAGCGTGTGAGTTGCTGATAACACAGTGGCGTAGTGGCTGTGGCGAGTGCAGGGGGGCTTAAAGCGAGAGCAGAAGCAGCAAGAAAATTAACCATGTGAATAAATAAAAACATATCCAGTTACATTTATTTAAAGAGCCTTACTCAAAAACTTTATCAACTCTATACATGCTTTCCATAATTTATTTGCCACAAAATCTCTCATAACGTAGCGATCTTAAGTTGTTAAATATATGTAATAAACCTACTCTCATAGCCTGAAAACTGCAATATATTTCATTTACCAACACTGCGAAATTCCCCATTAAAAATTACTTTTAAGTTCAAGTTTTTAGTAAACTTAAATAATATTTTTGCTGTATTTTATACGTTTTCTCCAAATAAATATCTAACCAAGGGATTCTTAGAATAATTTACAGTATTGTAAAGCTTTAATACTTTAATACTTTTTTACTTTTTTTTAAACTGAATACTTTCAAAGCTTCTAAAAGTCAATTACCAGAAAATTTGAACTTCAAGCAGGCTCTTCCTTAGGGGTACAGTTATCTGATCCTCTCTGCATTGCAAAGCGATACCCAAATGTTTTCCTTAACCAACACTGCTCGTAAGGCCCCCCTTGTAAGCGCAGCCTCTGCTCGCTCGCTGCACTTGCCCGCCTTGCGTTCATTTGAGGCTTAAAGCGCTCAAAGCGTTTGGCTTGAGCATTTGCATGGAACAACCACAAGATTAACAACTGCAGCAGCAACAACAACAACAACAACAACAACAATAACAACAACAACAGCAACAACAACAACAACGATTGGCATGCCGAATAGCCGTAATAGTAATAAACGTATGTAATAATAATGAATTTTAATGTCGCGCATTAACAATTCTTGCATTTTAATTGGGCGAACCGATGCTGGAAACTGGAACTGCCCCAGAGACAGAGACTCGGAGACAGAGACTCGGGGACAGAGACTCGGAGACAGAGACTCTCAGACTGGACCTGTGTGTGTCTCGCCTGGTTTCTGGGGGCATTCTCGATGCTTTGTGTGGGTTTGCATAAATTGCTGTTGATATGATTTAGTGACATGGAACAATGCACTGGAATTTATGACAAAAGCTGCATACATTTAAGCGGATTATGTCAGAATTTTACCATTTGCAGTTGTTAATAAAACACAGCAATTTTTCATTGTGGCAAAACAAAAATTTGTCAGCTCTCTGTCGCAGAAATCTCAACACACAAAGTTGCAAGAACATTTGGAATTTCAAATGAAATTAGTGCACAAATCATGTGAAGTAGCTTACTATATATATATATATATAGTTGTAGAAAAAGGAGGAGTAAGAGTTGAAGAGGTACATCGATTATTGCTGGAGGCGTGGCAGCTGGCAACAAATGATTTCGATTTGGAATGGACTCACAGCGGGGGCTTCCATTATGGAATCTCCTCAATCATTGTCGAGCTTAAAGATATTTTTATTGAGGTGTGAAGCCACTTGCCACAAGCTGCTGCTGCGCTACAGTGTGGAGTGCAGGGTATCTTGGTTTTATGGAATTTAATGAAACTAGTGGGCGTGGCATGCAACATTTAATACAAACTGTAAGAGCTTGTGGTATACAGAAAACAATGTGCCACGTTTGGTTTCTTTAAAAATATTTTAGATATATTTTAAAATATTTAAGATATATTTTAAAATATTTAAAATATTTTAGGTATATTTTAAAATATTTTAGATATATTTTAAAATATTTTAGATATATTTTAAAATATTTAAAATATACGTATGTTACTTAGTCCACTCAAATGCGCAAATTGAGTAGGGTAAAATTATTAAGAAGCGAAATAGAGCTGCTTTATTTATAAAGAAATAAAACAGATGTTGATAAGAAACTTGCACACAATATGTTAGAACATATATGTAACTGAAGTCGCTATATAAACAGAACCAACGTCTTTAAAGCCCCTACTTGCCGTCAGGCAGTTCATCTAGTAAAAACCATTTCAATTGTTTAATTCAACTTATAATGAACGGAAGAATAAGTGTTCTATTGTTCCTCATCCTGACGTACCTACATGGATTAAGGCATGTTCAATGTGAGATTGGTATCGAACTCTTAAATCGTATTGCTCCCAAGATATCAAACGAAGTGCAGGAGAAGGCTGTGCGCGCACTTGTAGAGCGTGTTGTGGGCAAGAAAAATGCCAAACTCTTCGATGTGGAGGTCAATAAATTGCTGCCCGAAAGGAGCTATAAGGTGAGCATAGTTGGAATAATATAATATGTTCTTGGATTTATCGATGGATTTATATTCCCTTCGTCAGTTCCAACTGCAGCAGAATGGAAATCTTCTGATATACGGCTGGGATGGAGTCTCCGCAGCGACGGGTTTCCATTTCTATCTGAAGTACGTGATGAAAAAGGACTTGGACTGGTATAATCCTCGCGTCTATATGCCAGAGAATATTGTGCTGCGGAATGCAACGTATAGCTCAACGTCTGCCAGTTCCATTCTATATTATCAAAGTATGTTCACGTGGAGCTACAGTTTTGTGTGGTGGGATCTGCCGAGATGGCGACGCCACATCGATTGGATGGCCATGATGGGCATCAATCTGGCATTGGCACCCAACCAGGAGACCATCTGGGAGGAATTGTACACGGTGCTGGGCCTGAGCGACATGGAGATCGAGCATCATTTTGCTGGCTCCGCTTTCGAGGCTTGGCAGCGTATGGGACTCATACGAGGCTGGGCGGGACCGCTGACAACAACCCACAGGCGTCTCCAGCAGATACTGCAGCAGCAGATGGTGCAGGCACAGCGAGAGCTGGGCATCAGTGTGGCTGTGCCGGCATTTGCTGGCATGGTGCCACTGGCCATGAGACGCATCTATCCCGAAGCGCATTACACAGCTGTGGGACACTGGAATAGTTTCCCCAATTCCAGTTGCTGCAGCCTGTTCGTGGAGCCCCTCGATCCGCTGTTCCAGAAATTGTCGAGAATGTTTCAACAGCGGATGCAACAAGTCTATGGCTGGAATCACATATACTACTGTGATCCGTATAGCCAGGTGAAACCACGAGAGGATACTATCGAATATATGGAATATGCAGCCGATGCAATATACAATTCGATGCTGGAGCTGGACCAGCATGCGGTGTGGCTGTTGCCCAGCTGGATGTTCTCAGAGATACATTATTGGAAGAATTATCTAATCGAGGCATTCCTGAAGGCTGTGCCCATTGGCCGTATCCTGGTGCTGGACATGCAAAGCGAAAAGAATCCTCAATATCAGCGCACCTTGTCGTTCTATGGCCAACCCTTTGTGTGGTGCCTGCTGAACAACTATGGCGGCACTATGGGCATGTATGGATCGGCCCCATCGGTGGGACCTGGCATTATAAATGCTCGATCTATGCGCAACAGCAGCATGGTGGGTGTGGGCATTACCCCGGAAGCGATCGGTTATAATTATGCGATATTCTCGCTCACTCTGGAGCAGGGCTGGAGCCAACATATTTTGAATACCCGAGAATGGTTTACGCATTTTGGAATGACCCGATATGGTGCCGATTTTGGAGGTTTCTCGCAGCTCTGGCAACTGTTGGGCAGAAGTGTTTATTCCTATCATGGATCGCGGTCGATGAGGGGGAGAAATGTAATTACCACAAGGCCAAGCATAGATTTATTGCCCTGGACCTGGTATGATTCGTGGAATGTTAAGGAGGCGCTGCAACTGATTTTGGCATCCAAGAATATGGTTCCGCCTGAAAGGCATGGAGTCTATGAGCACGATCTGGTGGATATAACACGCCAGTTCCTGCAGCAGAGCATCGATGAGATCTATGTGAATCTTAGATCCGCATACCATGAGGATGATGTGATGCGTTATGAATATTTGTCCGAGTTAATGCTGCAAATGTTGGATGAGATGGAATGCATACTGGCAAGTGGGGTGAACTTCCTCTTGGGTACTTGGATAGAGGATGCCAAGGGAATGGCACCCAACCAGGACGATCGAAGGTATTACGAGTTCAATGCACGCAATCAGATCACAGTCTTCGGACCCAATGCTCTGGCACCCGACTATGCTGCGAAACAATGGTCTGGCCTGGTCGAGGATTATTATAAGCCACGTTGGGTGCTCTTCCACAAACTTGTCATTGCGGCAATGAAAGAGAATAGAAAATTCGATGAGGAAACTTTCATGCAACGTGTCGCTGAAGAGATTGAGTTGCCCTTCAGTAATCAAACCAAATTGTATATATCCAAACCTGTGGGAAACTCATGGATAATTGCAAAAGAGATCTTTGACAAATGGAATGAGTTATCCAAGAATTCGTATTTTATTCACAGTAATCGATTTAAGCCAGAACAGCAAGTAGTATTAAATTAATAATAATTAAATCGATATCTTACTTAAATATAATATATTTAATAAATATTAAATTGACTCTTATTTTAAAAATCTATATATAATCTTAATTTAAACTACCCAAGTCGGACTCGAGGAGTTCACTCTCTGCTGGACTCTCTCTCTCTCTCTCTTAAGTATGAATTTATCGTGCAATCAATATCTTATTTAAATATAATTTATTTAATAAATATTAAATTAAACCTTTTCCTTGAAAATTTTAAATGTTAAAAATTCCAGGACAACAAATTGTTAAAAAAAAAATATTCAGTTGAAAAGCGCATAAATGCTAGACTCTGAAAAATAATAATATTATATCATAAGCTTTAGTGAAACTAAAAAAAAATTTAAGGGAATATAAAGCACAATAAATAAATAAATATATTAAACCTTCTTTTAATAAACCTACAAACAATCTTAATTTAAACTACCCAAGCTCGAGGAGTCTACTCTCTGCTGGGCTCTGCTCTCTTCTTGGAGATATAGGCCCATAAATAATTTACATGTGCTGGCGCTACAAGCAATGGGCTGATCTCCATTAGCTCCTAAATGGTATTCCAATTGGCCATCGCTTACAGAAACTTACGATCTGGCCAGACCACCAGGAGGCCTAACAGCAGGCTGGAGGAAAGAGTTTATGTTCGCCAAGGCAGATGCTTTATGAAGTCGTAAAGATTGCCAAACCATTTGCCGATACCAGCGAGTCGTCGGTCTGTTGTGGTGTGTCCATTCTCCTCCTCCTCCGACAGCTACAAATCTCGCTCTCCCCCCTGGCCCTGCTCACTGTCATATGCAATTAGAGGGAGGCGCAGCACATGCACTAATTAACTGCGCGTTGCGGGCCATAGCCAGAGCCAGAAGATGCCCTCTTGCAGGAGGGAGGGGGGCGCTTTCAAGTCGGGTCTCGAGTTGAGACACTTGTAATGTCGCAGCGCCACTCGAGGGAGCCCCAAAGCAAAGCCCAAAGACGAGCGGGGGCGTGCAACAACAACAGTTTGTCAAAAGGGGACTGAGGGTGCGGGGGCAAGAAGAAGCGCCACGAAATGAAAAGAAATTGCCACTGTCTGCCAGGCTTGAAAGGCAGCGAAAAAAAGAGAGAAAGAGAGAAAGGAGAGCGAAGAGAGAGAGAAAAGGGGCAAAGCCCGCAGAGAAAGGCAATGGCAAAAGAAAAGGGCAAGGCAAGGTGTAGGCAAGGTGGAGGAAACCCAAAGGGGAAACGCAACCATCTGCACGAATTGTAATTGAAAAGATTTCCCTTGAAGGAATTACACGACGCTGTCGTCGTCCTGCTCCGCCCTGCAAATTTAATAAGGAAGCCCCGGCGAGCTTATATTGTACTTTGTGTGAAAAATAATAGTTTTTTAAATGCACTGAACTTTCCCGCAGCGATTCCGGTGAGTTCTACCAAAATGGCTATGGTCAGGTTGAGGAGGCTGGAGGAGAATATAACGGAAGGAGGAGGGCGTGGAAATTTTATGAACTGCAAAATATTTTTGTGGCTAAAGCACTGACCAGCGAAATATGCGCGTAATTAAGAAATATTACTGAATCGCTGACTCTATTCAACATTCCTTTTGCACCTCCCTCTTCCCCCCACTATCCCCATCATATTTCTCTTTGGCCGCAAATTAAAAAGCTGCGCAATTTTCAAATTAAATGCGGTAAGCAGCAGCACGAATTCCCGATCTGTTTATACACATTTTTCTTTGACTTTACATCTGTTATTCTGGTTTTAGACAGACTAGTTTTCTCTTTTAAATATTAGCTGAACTGAAATTAAAGTTTATAATCACATATATAATTTTATTCAAATATTTATTACAGCTTTTAATATTACGAGACATTTACAAAATATATAAAATCTTTTTTAAATTCAAGAATAGTTTGTATATATTATTTAATTTTTATTTTAAGCGATTGGGTATCTGGTAAGGTAAAAAGGAATGAAAATAGTCTAGTAACTCAAAGATGAATTATTTTTTTTTAGAACTAAGTATCCTACTGAGTGGGCGTGGCTTCACTGCTGACTGTACATTTTCGTTCGCGACAAGAAAAACGTCTCAGGCATTTCCATTTTGTATTGCAATTGGGGAAAAACATCTGAGAAAGCAGGGGAAAGAAGGAAATCAGGTGGCAAATTAAAGGTATTACAATAATTAAACACCCCTTGGGGGTTAACTGACTAACTGTGAGCAGACAATGAAATTATAGAGAATTAAATTGCGGCAATCGAGAAGGGTTTTCCCTGCCCTAATGACAGGCTCAATAGCAAACGACGATGTGTGTGTGTGCGGAAAAGTGTCGATAATCAATAATGGAATCAATGCAGACCGCACAATCGATCGCAAATCGACACTTAGACAGCAACAACAACAATGGCAGGAGAAACAACAACAACAACAACAAAAGCAACGAGAACAATCGTCAAAGTGAGCATTGATCGCTCGGTGTGAAATTCATGAGGGGTGCCTTGCTCAGGGGTGAGCACTACCCAGGGCACTACCCCTGAAAATAAAAAAAAAAAAATGGTTAATAGGCTTAGGCTTCTCATTGTTGTTGTCACACAGTCTCTCGGCTTTAATGTTTTTTTTTTCTATTCCTTTTTTTTTGCCCACTTGAAACTGACAATTCTCGCTGTCAGTTCGGCGACTTTGCTTTATTGACTTGTTGGCGCCGTCAAAATCCCATTTGTATGTCAATAAATTTGCAAAAAAATCCAATGGAAGAGGGCGCGACACTCAGCCAGATAGACAGAGAGAGAGAGAGAGAGAGAGAGGGAGAGGGAGAGTAGAACTGCAGCCATGTTCTGGGCTGGCTGCCTGTTGCTTTCGGTCTGGCAAATTGACTGTTGATTGATGTGCTCACGTAGCCGACATGGCGATGAGCTACCATGAGATTAATGTAGTTTTAAGTTAGTGGAAAAGTTGTACATACGATCTCTTGTTATGCATTTGATGAAGTTGTTGACGAGCAAAATCGCTGAAGTGGAAAAACGAAGCGAAGGCACAGCAATTAATCAGGAAAAAGCGTTGATTAATTGGAAGAATCGCTGAAGAATTGAAATTAGATTTAGATGGCTCAATTAATAGATCAGCTGGTAGGCTGATAACTTAAGGAATTTATAAGTAGAGCTTAAACGATATTTTGAAGTTAGTGTTAGTGGAAATCTTCTTAAAAAGATACCCAACAGAAAATAACAAGATAATAATCATTAAAGATCCTTTCGTAACATAAATAACATAATAAGCTGACTTTAGTATACTGTTAAAGCTCTGAAAACATAATTATATTGCTGCTGCTATCAGATATAGGCTTGTTGATGCATTTATATGTAAAATAACGAGCGATAAATCATTTTGGATCTTCTGCCTTGTCACTGCAGTCATTACTTTAGCCATAAAGCTCACTGCCAATTCTCGACCCAGACAGACAGACAGACCTGGAAACTACTTCAACATTTGCATTTTATGTGCCGTATTTCACAATTTGTTCTCTGTATTTTTATACCCTTGCAGAGGGTATATTAATTTTGGCCAGAGGCTTGCAACGCACCTAAGAAGACATTTCAATAAACTTTATATATTCTGAATCAGCATCGACAGGGGAGTTCATATAGCTTTGTCCGTCCGTTTCTTAGTTTTAAAGATATCTTAATGAAATTTTGGGTATTTTTTCTGCTTCAATCACTCATAACTTTTGCAAAAATCATTTGTTTTAACTCGGAAATGGCTTTTTGATCATGGTATTAAGCCTAAACTAATTCTGCATTTCAATTTGATCGATTTAAGAACTTCGATAATTTTGCAATTTTTCCATGCAACCCCCTTGTAAAAATTACGAAAATTTTTAAAAATTTGACATATTAGTTTTTTGCTTAAAATCAATTAAGATATTCGTAATTAGCATAAAAATCCAAACCGCAGCAAATTTGGACATCAAATGTGGAAAATATGCATATTTTATCGATTTTTCAGTGTTGTCTTTCCTCTTTCACATCACTATTTCTGAAAAGTTGAATTTTTTGATCGTTTTTCACTTATAACTTTGCCAAAAATCATTTGATTTAGCTCGGACATGACTTTATGAGCACTGTATTATGCCTAAATTGATTCTGCATTTCAATTTGATTGATTTGGGTACTTCGATTTTTTTCGACTTTTTCCTATCAACCCCCTTGTAAAAATTTTGAAATTTTTTCAAAAAATTAAATTTTTTATTTTTGATTAAAATCGAATTAGATATTTATAATTAGCATAAAAGTCCAATCCGCGGTTGATTCGGACACCAAATGTGGAAAATATGCATATTTTATCGATTTTTCTTTGATAAAAATTGTTTACTATTATACAATGCAACTACCCTTTAACAGGTGTGAAAAATATCTGCAAGGGTATATTATCTTCGGGTAGCTCTGCTTTTTTCTGGTTTTTTAGGTCTTTTGTTATTTTTTTTTTTCCTTTTTTTCTCTCTCATTTTATGGCTGCTCTTCAGGAAAACAAGTCGAAATTTATAACATTAAACGCAGCCGACAGCTTGTCAGGAACAATGCGCTTTTAAGCTAACAAGCGTGTGCGAAACGAAAGGCAACAAAATCCATTTACATTAAAATTTATAGAGCGTAAACTGTGCGCTTTTTTAATTTCATTTGTATATATTTTTTTCTGAAATGCACCCCGAAATGAAAAGTCGAAAAAAAAAAATAAAAATACAAAAAAAAATTGTTACAGTTTGACTATAAAATTACAGTTTTTTTTACCGAAACGCCGATCCTGTTTTTTTTTTTTTTGTGCTGTGAGGAAGAATATGTCAGCATGTGATTTCCAGGGCAGCGAGAAAAAAACTCACCGGAAATTATGTGCGTGCTGCAGATCCTTCTCTGAAAGGAAACCCTGCGAGACCGAGCATGCCCGACTGGTAGCGCCGGATCCGTAAGTACGTAGCACATATTGTTGGCATGTCAGGGCACAGTTTTTTTCTGTAGCTTTTTATTTTGTTTTTTTCTCGTTTCTTTTTTTTTTTTTTTCTGTTGCTTTTGCCACACTATTTTAATTTTCCGAGTCCTTCGCTATCGTCGCACGAACAATTGAATTATTTTTGTACGTGAAATCAGCGAGGGGTGGGACGCTGCCCATTAGCAGAGCACCACCCCACTATCATCATCATTGCCATAGCCATAGCCATAGCCATCACCATCACCATCATCGTCGTGCCTCTCATCATCACCATGGTGCCATATCGGGGAAAAAAATGCTTTTGAAAAAATTTGTAGCCAAAGTTGTACGACGTGACTGCCGAGCAACCATCTTTTTTTTATTTTTCGGGCATTTTTTTTATGCTTTCTATTATAATATTTTTTTTTTTTTTTCCGTTTCTGTTCTATTTTTTTTTTTTTGCCTATGTTGTTACAAATTTTTAGACGGCTTGATTGGAATGTCAGATAAAGTCAAATGGATTTCAGCGTAAATTAAGTTGCCTTTTGCCAGCAACGGGGCGGCAAAATGAAATTTTCATCTACCCACCGCAGCTGTCGTTGTTCAAGTTTTGTGATAGATTGTGAAGATTGTCAAAGTTTTCATTTTTCCTCTTTTGGGAGCCGGAAGTTTGGAGACATGCGAACCGCAGGCGCACGTTACGATAAATTTCTGGAAACTGAAAAGAAAGAAAATTGAATAAAGTAAAGAAAAGTAATGAAAAAAAAATAATAACATTTAGAAAACATAGAAGTTGCGACGGATTAAAATATATATTATTTAAAAAAGTTACTCTGAAGAACTAGAAGAATGTTTGAAGATATGATTTCTTGCATAAAAAAATATAAAAGTATTATGAAATGTAATAATAGTAGGTTGAAAGTATTAAAAGTGATGGTATTAGCAGCCAAAACTCTTCCTAGCCTCAAATATGTTTAAAAGATATTATAAGATTGTATAATATTATTTAAGAATACTATACTATATATAAGCAGATAGTATATCAAATTGATTTCTTCTCTCGCTGCCTCAAGCAGCTGCAGCAGAGATAAAGATGCTTTCCCTATTTTTCCTGCATAACTTAAGAGCATCCTTGGGAACACAGATCTGTCAGATATCTCTCAAGGTCCTGCTCCAGATCACATCGCTGACAGATGCTGCGAGACGGGATAGAGACGGGCAACAAAATCACAGATCGCCAGACCGGTTTAACCGGTTATGTCATTGTGAAATATTGTGGTATTTTTTTATGAAAATATTTGGCGCATTTCTGAATAAATAGAGAAACGTAACGTACATTAATCCCCAGAACTGAGCACAGGGCTTAGGCCCGGGATGCTTGGGACGCAGCTGCGCAGTGTTGGATTTTCAGGTAAAAATCTCAATTAAAATTGGTTGGAAAATATGTAAAAAAAAATTAAAATGAAAAGGGTTGTGCGGGACAGCTTGAAAAGACGCGCAGCAGCATCACGATGATCCCGGGGAACGACAACAAAATGATCGCCACTTTGTGAGAACACAATCACCCTTTCACCCATTCACCTATTCACCCATTTATTCATTCATTCATACGTTGACAAAACTCTAGCGCGAGTTATCCTAGTGTCCCAGTGTGTTCTATGTGTCCTGTGTGAAGTGACATTCGCCTAATTTGAATTTGAATATTTCTTTCTTTCTCACGACTCATGAGTGTGTGTCTCAAGACCCGTGTCAAGCTATGCGCCACTCGAGATCCTTCTGCTTATCCTTATCCCTATTCCTATTCCTATTCCTATTCCAATTCCTATATGCTAATGCAGTCTAATGTATGCACGGCTTTTGTGTGTGCTCGAGAATTGTTGGAAATTTATTTACACGCTTTTAATTGGCATTCAAGTGGTGGCGATCAAAGGCAGCCACCTCCTGTCGTGCTACCTACCCAACTAACATACCTGGCCAGCTGACTCACCTCATTAGCGTGGCTCACTCTCTTTCTCTCTTTGCTCTTGGCCAGCTTGGCAGCTGTAGTTGTTGCCATAATTAATAATTTCATTTCGTGTTTGCTGAGCTTAAGCTTTGCGTATCAGTTGGCAACAAAAAAAAAAAAAGTAATTATGCCGACTAAGAGCTTCATCAGACATCCCATTATGCAACCCATGCTGCACTCGACAAGCGGCCCACACATGCTCCCATCCCCCCAATCCCAATCCCAATCCCAGTTGCAGCAGGGATGCATAACAAAAGCAGTCCGACTACCTTTGTGCCCACAGCGACGTCGACTGCTGCGTCGACTGAAGTGCAGTGGGCGTGGCATCCACTTCAGTTGCGGCATTGAAAGCAAAACAACAACAGCAAAAGCAGCGGCAGCAGAAAAATTCTTTGCGTCAGAATTAAAAATGCAGCGCATTGAATTTGCAACGCGGTGGCAGCACGCCCACCTTGCTGCCACGCCTACAGCCTTCTCCCCCCCCAAGTACATTTCGCAACAAATAATGATGCACTTGAAAAATGTGTTCTCGAGTGTGTGTGTGTGTGTGCAGCAGAGGCAGCGACAGAGGCAGCGGCAGCGGCAGCAACAGAAAATCATTAAGAGCCTCATTCCATGTCCAGGAGGAGGAGTAGGAGTAGGAGTAGGAGCTGCTCCTGCCACCCACAAATCGCACAAGTCCTCGCGCTGCGTTATTAGAGAGCAGCAGCAGCAGCTGCCTCCATGGAGTCGGTTATTAATATTTCATTTAACGCTGCAATTGTCCCCCGAGTACAACTACAGTTACAGCTGCTGCTCCTGCTGCTGCTCCTCCTGCTCCTGCATCCTGCTCCTGCTGCTGCCACCTGCCTGTCGCACGCCCCCTAAATAGCCCTCAAATGTTTAATTCATTTTATGCGATTTCATTCAGCGCCAGTTTTAATTATGACTACCCCAACCCCTGCGGCCCATAGTGCAGCCTCGTCCTGGCCAGCAGCAGGCCGGAGTAGGCAGGCGTGGATGGAGGAGCAGCAGGCAGGGAGTGGAGTCCATCAAGTGACTTGTGTAATTTTTGCATAAGTTTCATTTGCTTTGGGGGCAGGCGACATAATCTGCAGTTCCTCCACGCAACCCTGGCTAATGTCAGCTGCTGCTCCTGCCCCATCTCTCTCTCTGGCCACACTGGGCGTCGGCTCACTCAAAGATCGTCTCAATGGCCTTGCCAGGGCTGCGCCTGGTACTGTGCCTCGTCCTGGCTGTGATTATGCACTTGATGTGATGTGCATAAAGCTGAATTTTAATTACGAGTAAATATTTAAACCATTAAGCCTGAAAAGTGGACTGCCTAGAAAGAGAGAGAAAGAAAGAGAGAGGCAGAGAGAGAGAGAGAGAGGGAGAAGAGCCAGTGCAAAGAAGACAGCAAATAGAGAGGCAGACAACAATGCAATGCTGCTGCCCATAAAGGGTTTCCCTCTGTCCATTTTATTATTTATTAAATGGAAATCTTTAAAATTTAAGTTCCTTTCGATAGGTAGTAAGGCAACTTAAGACATATCGATAAAAATTTAATGCATATCGATAAGCGCAGCCAACTTCATGTTATTATGTAAAGTGTGTGCATAAACTTAAATTAATTTAATGAGTATACACTTGTTTTTTTTTATTAAACTAAGCCTTGACTCCGTTCTATATATACCTTGCAATAATCATAAATCTTCCCTTCCACAAATATGATACAATGAAATATGCATATTATATAGAAACATATAAATATTAAATAACTTGCATATTTCATTGCCTTTTAATTGAATTGAAGGATCTCATTACACATCGTTATTGTATACTGTACTATATATATTGGCAAAAAACATTGCGATTTCAATTGATGTTCATAAATTTCAGTCGGACCATTTATCGTAACGCCTGAGCGGGCAATTAAAGGAAAAAAAGTACAGAAAAATAAAACGCACACAAATTAAGCGACTTAATTAAAATAAATAAAACTTTTGTACGGCTGACTATGAATGCAGAAAAAATGAACATGTTTTTATAGGGTTCTGCTGCTGGTTTTTCCATTTTTTTATGCTTTTTTTTGGAATTATTGTGTGGTAAATGTAAGTGCAAATATATTAATTGCGAAAGGTTTCGAGCGACGGCGACGGCGGCGACTCGGCTTGGCTTCAATTAAAAGTTTCAACAACATTCATCAAACCGCTTCGATGAGTGTCGATAACAGTCGCTGGCAAAAGTCTGTGCGCAGCGCAATAAATAAAATAAAACACACATAAAAAATGTGAAACATGAAAACAAAATGATAAAAAATAAAAACAGCATCGATCGGTGAAGTTTTTTTCAAAAGCAAAGGAAATGCAAATGGAAAAAATAATTTCATTTGCCTGAGGGGGGGGCGGGGTAGGGGTATCCACTACAATTGCAGTTGTAGTTGGAACTGACTGCCTGCTGATTATGTGTATTTGCATGCTAAAGCAGTTGCCAGCGTCCTCGTCCTGGTCCTGCTCCTCCTCCTCGTTCCTGCCCCCTTCTAGGCCACGCCTCGTGCTGCGGTCGCTGGCGTCGCGTCGCTTGGAGTGTGTCGCCTCTTGAAAGTAATAGCCAAAACGAAAGCATGCTCCACACCATGCCACACAGCCCATTACCCGTCTCTCCCTCTCCCTCCTCCTCCGCCTGCCTGTCCCCACGTTGTTAACGTAATTTCCATAAAACATTTTGTTACTTATTTATCTTAATTAAAATAAATTTACATTTTTCTAATTTAAGAGCGCGACGCGGACACCCTAGTCCGCTCTCCCACTCCTCCTCCTCCTCCTCCTCCTCCTGGCGTGTCACTTTTCCTTGCCGGGCATTAGAGAGAGCGACATTTTCTTAACAAGCCATGAGGACATTCAGCGCGGAACACGGGCGAAAACGAAACAACATCAACGACAACGACAAAAAATGCAGAAAAGAAGGCAAAAGAGCAGGAGCAGACTACGAAGAAGAAGAAGCAGAGAAGCAGAAGAAGTCGACGTAATGGAAAGTTGCTTCCTCCGCCCCCTTCCCCGCTGCGTTTGGGATCTCATTAGCGTTGCCAGGACGAAAGTGGAGAGAAGATATACAGGGTCGTGGGCCGTCCAAATGGCAGCCATTGCTGGTCAGCAAACGAAAAAAGCATAAAGCAAGAGCACGAAGTGTGCTTCCCCCCCCCCCACTCCTCCTCTTCCCCCTTAGAGTTCCCCTCAGGGAAAGCATAAAATTAAAAGCTGACGAGCAAAATAAAAAGATTTTGCGTATTTGCGCACACTTTGTAGACGTTGTCAGGGTCCTGCAGCAATTCAATACAAAATGTTTGCCTTCTTGACTGACAACGTGACCGGGAGAGACGGAGAGAGGGAGAAGAGAGAGAAAGAGAGGGAGAGATGAGGGACAACAGATGGGGCCAACTGAAAGATTAGACAGCGCCACTTTAGTAGATAAATATAGAGGGAAACGAGAGTACAAAAATCTGTTTAGATGGCAAAAATAATAATGTTTACTCAGCGTAGCGAAGCGTGAGTTTCAGAGATATGAGGACATTTTTTAGAATTTTCAAGACTGCATAATATTAAATAATTAGGTAGGAAAGTCACAGTTGTATGCTATATAACTCATAAATACTTAAATCTACTCTTAAACATCCTTATTCATAATATATCATACATTAATATGAAAGCTGTTTGAGCATTAAAATTAATTCCTAAATAACTTATGTGTTTTTCGAGCAATCCAAATCAAATTTTCTGCAATTATTAATGTGAATTTTATTGTTGTGCAGACCAAAAATGAAGGCTCTAGCTTTATCATGAAGTTAGTTAATCGTTTTTATCGATTTAGGCAGGCGGCAGGGCACATGGTGGAGTGCAAATAAAAAATTCCAATGGGTGTAAATATAAGACATCTTATTCCCAAGTTTCACAAAGCTAGCTCCTATAGTTACAGAGATCTGGGCAATTATAAAAATTAATCTAGGGTATATATAAAATACTATTAATACTATTAATAAATATTAATATATATTTTAAAAAATCCCTAGAAAGGGCAAAAAAAATAACATTAACCCAACTAATTCTTCTAATTTCTCACCTTAGTTAGTCTGCTCAAATTTCGAATAGAAAAAGTACAGTTGTCACAAGCTGTGATTAGCCATGACTCGGCTTATTTTTGGCCTACACATACTGAAATCTGTTAACAAATCAAAAATCAATACAAGTAACGCCATTTTGTGCCAGGCAAAAAAAGAAAAAAAAATAAAAAGCGTCAATACAAAACCATAACGAAAGCTGGAAAGAAGCAGAAGCAGCGCAGCAGGCATAGAAATCCAACAAGATGGAATGGAGGGCAGGGGGGAAGCACATTTCGCCCTCAACGGAAAGGAGGAGTCAGCCCAGTCGAGCGGATACACACACACACAGAGAGAGAGAGAGAGAGAGAACGAGAGCGAAGGAAAACAGAAAAATAAAAATAAATTCAAAGCAAACGAGACTAAAATTATAAAAATTGCCCTCCTGGTGGTGCCGAGAGTGCGCCACGGCGACCAGGATGAGGATGAGGACGAGGCGAGACGGGAACGAGGCGAGACGAACGCGATTCCAATACGGGACATCAACGTCAACGAGGGTGGCGAGCAGCCCAGGCAGGCAGGCAAAGTGGGTGGTGGTGGCAGGAGATGCTGCTGATGCTGATGGACTGGCCGGGTAGTTGCTGATGCTGATGGCGATGGCGATGGCGATGGTGGTGGTGGTACATAACGTTGCCCCCTGTACGGCGCATTAAGCTGAGCAGCGGGGCAGGAGTTGAACCGGGGAGGGGGTGGAGTGGGATGTATATATATCTGGCGTATATAGCGAGTGTATATAGCGATGCTGCTGCTGCCATGGCCCGCAGCGCCAATGGACCAAAATAATAACGACTAACGGCCTGTTAAGGGAAAATGCAGTGAGCAAGTGGGCAGGCCCCCCTGCCCCCTCCTCCTGCCTTGATGCCGGCAATGGAACTGCCTGACTGTGGCGCTGGGTCTGCCTCTGGGACTGGGTCTGGAACTGGGACTGGGACTGGGTGGCTCAAGGTTTTTTAAGTGGTTGCGCGTGACGTGCACGACGAGAGGCTGCCAGGAGGAAGAGTCGGGGGAGGGAGACTGGATGCCATTGGAGCTGCTGACGTGGTATTTGCCAACACTGGAGAGCGATCGGCAGGGAGTAGGGCAGGGGGTGCAATTTTTTTGCACTTATTTGTACACAAAACTCTTGTTACTAGCTGCCATTATGATTTTGAAAAGCCATCGCTGCTTTTCTTTTTTTTTTCCTACCATTTTCCCCCCATTTTTCCCTTTTTTTTTTATTTCGTCGCTCTTCGGTTTTGCTTCTCATTTTGCTGCTCATTGAAAAACTGTGAAATTTTATAATAAGCATTTTTTGCCGCTCCCGGATTATTGTCGATGATTGTGATTGCGTTTTATGTTGTTCCTTTTATTACCAGCAGCGGGAGGGGGAAAAGGGGAGCGTCCATTATGGAGTTTTATTTTGTTTTCTTCTCGTTTTTTTTTTGTCGTGCTGCTCCTGTGCGAGTTTTTTTTATTATTGGTGCTGTTATATTCCTTTTGAAAAATGTTTGCTTCGTGTGCTATACAATTTTTGTTTTCATTTTCTTTTTTTTTTTCTTTTTTTGGTATTTTTCTTGGCATTTCTCTTTGGCTTTTGGTGCTCGTTCAGGCGCTATTGGTTTCAATTTAAGCTTATTAATTTTAAATGCGATTTTTAATTAAATGTTATCAAAGTGTGTCGCTGTTTGAGAATCGCCGAGAGAGGCTGTGCTGCAGGGGGAGTTTTAAAAACTTTAATCTCTGAAATAGGTCGTTCTTAGCAGCGCAAAGAACTGATACGACATGCTGATCACCTGTAAATAAAAGAAAGAAATGATATATATCTTATAACTCTCAAGATTTCTGCCTACCTTCATGTAGGTAACAAGTGAGATGGGCGGGAAAGTGGGCGGTCTAATCGTGGCGGGTTTCTGACTGCGCAAGATGAGTAACTTCAGCATGAGGCAGTAGGTGCGGCTGCACTGGAACCAGTTCTGATTGTAGGCAGCATCGCCCACGCGCAGGCTCTATAAGAAAAGCAAAAGAAATTCTCTTTAGCAGGAAAGATCTACAAGAGAAGCAGCCTCACTTACTGCCTCTATCAGGGCATCCCCATAGTAGCAGACCAGGAACACTTGCACCATCGATGTCATCAGAAAAATGCAATAAATGAGGATCACCTCCACCGTGGACTCAGTGACCTGAAAGGCGATGAAGCAGATCTGCATGGAGGCCATCAGAAAGTTGAGCAGGAGGGAGAAGCTGTACATGTTGTTAATGTGCTCGCAGAGACTGGAAAAATATATAGAACTCTATATAGAACTCTTCTATTGTGAATGAGGAGCAACTCACGTCAGGCACTTGTCGTGGTACTTGATCATCGTGGCCAGAAAGCGACAGTTCTCCTTGTCGCTGTCCTCGCGGCAGGGATGCGCCTCCAGACGCAGCGAGATGTAGTTGAAGTGCATGCAGAGCTGCGTGATGACCACGACGAGCAGCAGATCGGCGCAGAGGAAGGCGATGCCGGCCAGATAGGCGCCATGTGCAATGTCCCAGTAGGTGATCCAATAGACCCAATTCCTGCTCGTGGCATCGTAGGGAAACCAAATGAGGAAACCGAAATTCCGATCGAAAGTTTCGTAACCAAGAAAATTGAACTTGATCGAAGCCTTCACGGCGGGATAAAGCGAGAAGGTGGTGGTATAAGCCAGACAGAGGAATGTAAAGATTCCTATGACACGCTTCATGGTTCTCTCGTAATCGATCATCTTGTAGGCACGCTGCTGCTCCAGCGTCTTCGGATGCATCTCCTCCAGCTCGTCGAGCAACTGCGTCAATGTCTGCTTGTGCAATACCATCGTGATCTGCTTGAAATCCGCCACCAGCGAGAAACCAATGCAAGGAGCCACCGCTATGGCCAGACGCACTGTCTCATAATCCTGCATAGATTTATAGAAGAAAACCAACTCGCCGCAGACCAGCAGATTGAAGTTTATAAAGCCAGCATAGAGATAGATCTTCAGCAGCAACGATTTCAATGGATTCCTCGAGCGATGCGCATAGATATCTTCCCCGATTGTCTTATATAATCGCACCGGGGCACGCATCATGTCCCCAAAGGTGCTCGGAGTGACTACCTCGACTTGGTTCATGCTCGGTTCCTTAACTCAACTGAAATTCGATTCCAAACTTGACTTTTATATAGTCCACGCGATGAGGGGGCGTGGCTGGCAAAGTTCTTTTTTTGTGCCTCATCACGCCGTGGAAAGTGTTGATAATTGTGCGTAAACTTTTCACTTGTCTTCCCCCCTCCCCCTTCCTCTTCCCTCCCCTTAAACTACAGACTACTGGCGATGTAATTAGCCCTCGGAGCTGTGAAGTTTTCCAACTTGCAGCTGTGCAGCTCCCACAGGCGTAGGCGAAGAGGGGGCGGCAGGCAAAGCAGGCTAATTGGCTCCGCATGCGGTGACCTGCTGCAGCGACTCCTTTGCGGGATCAGGCAGCTAATCAATGCTTTAGAAGATGTTGCTGTCTATAAGGAATAAGTAGAAAATAAAAAGGAGATATTATAATAGATTTATAATGCTTTTGGGAAATTTATTTTGGAAAAATATGTAGGGGATGAGTAGAATAATTAAAAAAACTTTGAACTCATAAAAATATTATTATAATATGAAAATCCATTAGTATTCAATTGAATCCTTAGCTTGTGCCTTATAAACAAATCCTTAATAAATTAATAAGGTTAAAAACTTAAGGAAACTTTAGAAAAATGGAAAATCCTTGAACTCCTATAATAAATATTTATTAAATAGAAACTCTCAAGAGTATTTTATTGAATCTTTAGCTATTTCTTATATTTTTTTATTTAAAGAAAGAGTATACAAATAATCGGAACGTATAGAAAGTCTAGCTAATAAAAAGAGCTTAAATAATATATGAATAACCCTGAGTATTCACTCTTTCTTTCCCTAATCATAGTGCCCATTGGGTCAATTGAAATTGGCAAAAAAAAACTCGTAAACGCAATGATTCAATATGCACACGAATTGATTCATGAATAAGTGTGAATGACTAAGCAAAGGCAGACCTTATAATACGTACAATCTCACGTTGTAGCTGGAAAATCAGGTCTAGTACGTGCTCGACGGGCTGGGCAAGGCCAGAGACAGAGACAGAGGCGTAGGCAGAGGGGGAGGGGGAGGCGTAAGCAGAGGCGACAAATTATGCGAAAAGCAGCAGCCTGAATTGGGTCTGAGTGCGCTCGAGTGCCAATGAATGGATTCGTTTCTCTTTCTCTTTCTTTTTGCATTATGCTAAATGTGTTCGAAGTTGAAATGAAATGAAAATAATTTTTCTTGTTATCCTGAGCACAAATTGAGCAGAAAATAACTAATAAAGTCGGCGATGGGCGACATGAATAGAAGATGCAGATCGGCAGGGGGGGAGGGCAGAGGCGTAGAGGCAGGAGGCACGTGCAAAATGGCAGCCGCTGCCACAATGGGTAATTTTCATTTCAATTTTCTCGACCAGCTACACGCTCCACGCTCGCCTTGCCACATTTTTTGCTCATTTGCAGATACGCGTTGGTTACGACGTTTTCTCTCTCTCTTTTCTCTCTCTTTTCACCTCTCTCCTTCCCTCTGCCTTTCTCTATGTCTTTCTGGGTTTTCTGCCTTTTTTTGGTTTGGCAAAAAACTTTTGCCTGCAGCTGCGTGGCCCAAAAGCAAAAAAAAATAAAAAAAAAAACTGTTTTAGTTGAAATGTTTTGCTGTAGATAGCGGGGGGGGAAGGGGGGGAGGCGCAAGAGGGCACTACGTATTGGGCATTCTTGCATTCTTTGGCAACAGTTTTCGGCGGCTCGTATGTGTGTGTGTGTGTGTGTGTCCGGAAAAACTTTAGCTATGTGAATTATTCAATGCGAGATGGGCTAAGCAAAGGCTGTCAGCGTGCGAGCGAATTATTAAGGGCCCCCTCTGACGGCGACGCCTCTGCCTCTGCCACTGCCTCTGCTGCTGTCAATACTTTCGTGCAAAGTTTCGATTAATTAGCACAGCGCCAGGAGGGCTGCCCCCTTTGCCCCCTCTAAAACACACTGCAGTTCGCACTCAATGCCGACTCGCTCTCTCATTCTCTCAATCGCTCTCTCACTTTTTACCTTACTCACTCTCTAGCTTACTCACTCACACACTCACTCAGCTACTAAGTCACTCACTAACTCTTTTACTCACTCTTTTCCTTACTCACTCACTCCATTTCCCCTGCTTGCTGCCTTTTTCTCTCTCTCACTCACGCAGGGGCAAATTGAGCGCATCCTGCTTGAGCGGCGATGTTAACATCGCCACGCGCTGCTCAGCCCCTGCAGGGGTAACTTTCCTGGCTAACTGTTCCCAGCGGCGATGTTTTTGCCAGCTGCTGTTCCCAGCTGCTGCTGTTGCACACTTTACGCCAGATGGCGCCACTGTACGCGGTGCGCTATGCTAATTGTGCGCTATGCGCGATGTTTTTGTTTCGAGGATTTTTGTTTGTGTCTTTTTCTAATTTAACATAGATGGCGTCTGCTCTCTCTCTCTCTCTCTCTCTCTTCTCTCCTCGTCCTGCGTCCTAGCTAGGCCTATTAAATATTTTTGCATGTTTCAGTGGCTTTTTCAACACGTTTTTGTGTGCTAAGCCGCTGCCCCCTGCCCCTTTTCCTTCTCTTCCCTTCCCTCTCCTTCTCTTCCCTTTGCTTTGCTGCTTTTATGCATTTTTTTTTAAGGAGCTGCACTTAAGCGCAGATTTTAATTACTTTCCGGCCGACTGGCAGTGCCAAAGCGAGGCAAACAAAGACAGCTGCAGGCAGTGGGAGGGGGAGGGGGGAAGGAAAGAGGGGGCGAAGGAAGTTTTGCATCCTTTGGCAACATTTGAAGAATGCAGTTATCTGGCGGAGATGCGAGCCAGAAACGCAAAGCCGAAGCCTTCATTTAAATTAGCCGCTTGCTTTTGTCACGAGCGTAGGGAGGGGGGGAGGTAGGTAGGAAGGGGGAGAAGGCAGCAGGTAGGGGGAGGGGCAGCTCAAGTGCAGTGCATTATGCATTCATGAGTGTAGATAGAAAAAAAAAAAAAAATATAAAAAAAAGCATTGCCAGCTGTGCGGGGGAGTGTGGCGGGGTGGGGCACACCCTGTGGCAAACACACACGCACACTTGCACACACACACACATACACATTCAAGGGAAGGGGAGCGGCAAAGGAAAAGCAATGAAAGGCAAAGAAAATGCTGGGCAAGTGCCTTGTAGCAGCCTTGTAGCCGCCCCAGTTGACATTGCCAAACACACACACACACACACACATGCACACACACGTGCATTGTTCAAGTGCGCACACGTGTGTGCTGTGCGTGTGTGTGTGTGTGTGTGTGTGCGAGTGTCTCTGCTGCCACTTGGGGGTTGTTTTTCTTGGCCATAAAAATTCGCACATGAGCGAAAATAAAACACACACGCACACACACACGGGGGCAGGGGTAAACACACACACACAGCTACGAGACAATGGCTGCAGCAGCAGGAGGAGGGGGAGACGGGGCAGCAGGAGGAGGAGCAGCAGCAGCAGCAGTTGTTGGTTTTGGCCCAAGTGGTTGCGACTTTGGCGAGCTGCGGCCTGCAGCCCTGGCAACACAACTGCCCACCCCTGCAGCCCCTGCTCCCCTCCCCCTGCTCCCCCCTGCTGCTGCAATTTTCAAATGGCCTAAACGCTCAAGGCGCTGCCAGCTGCCCCTGCAAGTTTTGTTTGCTGCAATTATCCAGCGACAAGCGACAACAACAACAAGAGAAACAGGCAACAGAAACAGGCAACAGAAACAGGCAACATGCATGTCCACATCCGCATCCGCAGTGTCCATGTCCTGGCCACACCCCACGCCCCCCGCTGCCCTGCAGGCTGCGTGTAATCACAAAGTTGTAACAAAAGCCAAGAACAGGCTCAACTTAATGACTTGGCCAACAACATGTTGGCCAACATTTGATGCACCTGTGACTGCGTTTTATTGCATCCTGCTGCAGGCTTTGTCTAGGCATTTCTAGGCAGAGGCAGCTGGCGGCTAAACTTGTAAGAGAGAGAGAGAGGGGGAGAAAGAGAGGAGCAGCTGCCTCCACTTCACGCAACAAGGCAAATTTGTCCAGCTAGCAAAGTGTCACTCAGTCGGCATTCGGCATGTGGCATGTGGCATGTGGCATGTGGCATGCTGCGTTTACCATAACCAACAACAGCGAGGAGGGGCAGGAGGAGGAGGGGCAGGAGGAGGGCCAGGAGCACTATGTGTCTTCCAATCACGCATGCGCGACGTTGTCACTTGTCGCCGCCGCCTGCAACACTTCGCCTGCGCCTGCGCCGTTGCCTTCTTCGCCTTCGCCAGAGTTGCCACCATTTTTGGTCAAATCGCTTTGCTGGCCAAAATGTGCCGTTAGCCAAAAGGCGCTGCCAACGCGGCTAAAGAGTTGTCATTCATCTGTGTGTCAGCTGCGGCGACCACCGACGCTGCCAGAGCGCAGTCAACACAACTTGGAGACTCCATCTACGTCGCCTACGTCGCCTACTCCCCCCAGCTCCCTGCTGCCTCTCCTGCTCTGCTGCGCCTCGTGTTGTCGTCTGCAAATTGTTCGCGTCGCTATTATCCAGGGGCATCAATCTCCCGGCAATTGACAGATGCTGCCAGCGAGACACAGACGGACAGATGGATGGAGTAAGACGGGGGCAGCCTCTCTTGGGTAGCAGCTACGACGTCTGTTCCTCCAGCTACTGCTGCTCCTCCTCCTGCTGCTGCTGCTTCTCATGCTGCTGCTGTTGCTGCTCCTCCTCCTTCTCCTCCTGCTACCTCTGTTCCTCCTCCTGCTACCTCTACTCCTGCTCCTCCTCCTGCTACCTCTGCTTCTCCTCCTGCTCCTCAGCTTCTTCTCCTGCTGCCTCTGCTCCTCCTCCACCCTCGCTCTGCCAGTCTGCACTTTTATGGCAAAGACAAAATTATTTACTCAGCTGCAGCGTGCCTCTCCTCTCTCTCCCCCTGCTGCTCTACTCCCTGCCTGCTCCTCTCCCCCATTGCCTGCTCCTCTCCCAGCTCCCTCGCTGCAATTGTCCACACGGGAATTGGCCAGCGATCGCTTTGGTGGCATCGTGTGGCAGCGGCAATTTGATTTGTTGCCAGTTTTACTGTAAATTGCGCTGCTCCAATCCCATCCTGCCCCCCCTCCCACCTCCTGCTACGCCACTGCCCGCCTAATTGAATTTGTGCATTTGCTGGCTCGTTGCATTTATGGCTTAGTTGACAGTTTTCCTCTGATTGGAGGCCGCTTTTCGGTGTTGCCAATTTGGAGTGAGTGCGAGAGTTGCGTGCGGGAGGTTCGCCCGGTGCGTGTGACAAGTGTGGCAGGCCAAGATGTGCTCCAAGGAGAAGCGGGGCAAGCTGGCCAGGCAGCGTGCTCAATTCGGCAAGGCCTTTAAAAGGGAGCAAGCTTAAAGCAGGCGGCTGCCACGCCCAGTGCGGCAGCAATGATTGAAACAAAAGGTGCAGAAGGGCGGAGGGGAAGAGGAGGAGGCAGTGGGAGTAGGAGAGGAAAGGATAGGGAAGAGAGGGAGAGAGGGAGAGAGTTCCAGCCAAGGTCTGCGAGCTGAGACAGAGGCAGCAGGAGAAGAGTGGGAGCTGGGAGAAGGCAGGGATAAAGCTAGAGCCAAGAGCAGGAGCAGGAGCGGAGCAGGAGTGAAGCAGGAGCGGAGTAGGAGGGCAGCAGGAGCAGGGCTGAGCCAGTGGAACACCCCAAGGGGAGGGAGGAGGCGTCGCTGTTGCTGCTGCTGCCCAATGCATTTTCTGTTGCTTTTGACGCGGTTTTCCCACACAGTTTCCACGGCTTTTCAGCAATACGGTTTTTGTGCAGCAGCCCAAGGGGCAGGCAGGGGGGGTGAGCAAGGGAAAACGAGAAAAGAAGAAACAGAAAAAAGGAAAAAGAGGAAAAAAAGGGAAATACTTTTGCAATTTTTAATTACAGCGCTGAAAAGCGCCGAAATATTTTTTTTTCGCAGCAGCAGTTTCGCTTTAATTACCGCGGGCGCAAGTGAGAGAGAGAGAGAGCGAAAGAGAGTGAGAGAGAGAGAGAGGGGAAGAGGGAGCAGTGCCTGCCAGTGGGAGTGAGTGAGAGAGTGAGGCGGAGCAGCTCGTGGCTTCAGCGCGGCCCTTCATGTTGTTGCACGACGCTGATGAGGCGCACTTGGATGAAAGAATTGCAGCCGCCAACGAAGCCAGCGACGACGCCAGAGACGACGCAATTATGGCAACATGGAAATAAAGAAATGTGGAAAAATAATACTTGAAGCTACCTGGCAGAGGGAGCGGGAGCGGCAGCGGGAGCAGCTACAACTCTATTGCAGGCAGTGGTGGCTTCGACTGCGGTGGTGCCTCCTCTTGCATGGCAAGTGGAAATGCGTTGGAGCGTGCAACAACAGAGGCGGAGAGGGCAGGGGGGGCAGGGGAAAATTCAACTGACTGCCACGCCCACTGGGTGCGAGGTCTGCGCGAATTTTCATGCATATGAAAAAGAATGAAAACATAAAAAAGGAAAGAAAGAAAAAAAAAGCAGAACAAATCAGAAGGCAGCAGGAAAAGGAAGGGGGTAGGCTGAGGTAGACATGGCTGTAGATAGAAGGGGGCCTCATAGGCAGGGAATGTGGCAAGAGGGGGGACGACTGAGACTCGTAATTATGCTGACAAGTTGCACACAAAAGATACAGATACAAATAGAGATATAGCAGCAGCTACAAAGTTGCAGAAAGGGAGGAGTGGGAGAAAGAGAGAGAGAGACATATGGCTATAGATAGAGCAAGAGATATATATATAGCTAGAAATACAGCTAGAGATACTTATAACGCATTCGAATTGAAAATGTCATTAATATTGCGAGCCCATTAAAATCGACGCCAAGCGGAAAGCTGCAGCCGCCGCGGGAATTGAAGCTCAGCTCTGCGGTTACCCCAGAGGCAGAGGCGGAGGCAGGAGGGGGGCTGGGCCAGGTGTATAGGCTCCAATCGGAAGCTTGTGCTGCTTAAGCATTGCATTTTCAATGGGCTTCATTAGTGCGGTTTCGATTGAAATGCTCTCGCCAGGCACAAAGCGCCAGATACAGTTGCAGCTGCCATAGATGCAGATACAGATACATTAACAGATACAGATACAGATACAGTTACAGCTTAACATTAACAGATACGGTTACAAGTAGCTCGGCATCTCATTGATATAATAGATAGATATTGCAATCAATGCGAAAAAGATACAATTGCAAAAAATTAGTGCGCCCATTGAGAGCGTCGTGGATGAGCAAGAAAGAGAGGGCAGATGGGGGAAAGCAGTTACAGAAGCTACAGTAGATTATACAAGTTAAAAAAATACCCTATGCCAGAAAAGCTCTGCAGGCAGGCAACGCTGCTGAAAGCTGAAGAAAATGTTTAATTGAATAACTGCTGTGTTTATGCTACGATTGATTTGAAATTTTGTGTATAAAAGCACATAATATGCCTCTATATGTAAGTCCAAGAAGAAAGTTGAGACTTTTAAAATTTGCCTTATATGCATTAATAATTGATTTACTTAGAAATTAAACGTGGTATAGCATATTTTAAATATGCGTAGGCAACACAAAATACACAGTAACTTCCTTGCCAAATTTGGTATCTATAGGCTTAATATTAACAGAGATCTGCGCGTACAAACAGACAAAGAGACAGAAAGACGTATAAAAATAGAATATATATAGAAACGAACAGATGGAAGAAAGGATAGATAGACAGACATGACTCAATCAACTCAGCAAGTGCTAGCTTGGCATGAATATATATATTTTCTAAAAATATTAGATGTCTATAAAATAAGTATACCCTTTCTTTACAAGTTTCCATATTGCCAGGGTATAGTAGTGCCAAGAAAGAGTCCAGTAGTATCTGCTGCCAATTAGAAGCATTTGTTATATGGCCAAATGCAGAGGCAATTCGTATGCTTCGCTGTCTGCACATAACAAATTGGTAACTTCATTTCATTTCGGGTCTGGCAATGCGATGCGTTATCTTCCGTCCAGGGTTGTCATGTCATTTTACTTAATTACCTTCGTTTAGTCTGCACACTCCGCTTCGTGAATTCGTCACATCAATTTTAATTACCACACAGAGAGTGGCCGAAACACAGTGGCCCTTCTGCTTCTTGGCCAAAATCATTTGCCTACGTATATATTCTTTATTAAAAAGCGAGCTGGCTTGGGGTTGGATCTGGATCGGGAGCTGGAGCTGGAGCTGGAGACGACGGCGCCTGCCTGCTAGAGGGGCTATTAATCATACGCCCTAATAAACTCGCTACCAGAGAACGAAAACTTGCTGCCTTTTTTGGCAAAATGTAAACAAAATGCACGCCCCGCTGTCTGTGCCAGACAAATGTCTGGCCAAATGGCCAAATGGCCAATGGGCTGGCCCGGTTTCTGTTCCTCTGGCTGCTGCTGCTGCCAACTGCATGTAGGAGCTGTAGGCTATAGGTCTAGAGGGGTAGCTGCTGCTGCAGGAGGAGGGGTCAGGGGTCAAACGCATGACGTGGCCTTTTTTCTCTTCCCTTGTTGTTGTTTTGGCAACAAATACGAAATTAAGTTTGTGGCTGCGACGTGGGTCAGTTCGCCATTTGCTTTGGACATGGCCGACTGGGCAAATTTATGGCCATGTATGGCCCTAAGGCAGTGGCGTAGTAGGGGGTAGGGGGTTGCTCAAAATTGCCTTGCCCAATGGTTGCATATAAATTGAACTTGGCCAAAACTGCAGCTCAACTTGCAACTCCCCCGAGGGGTTGTGCTAGTGCAGTAGCTGCTGCTGCCAAGTGGACTCTCTCTCTCCTGTCTCTCTCTAGCTAACTCTATCTCTTTCCTATCTCTCTTTTTTCTCCTTCTTCTCTCTCTCCCCCTCGCTGCACTTTTAATTATGCAAATTCTCACTCATTATGCACCGTCGCTTTTAGGGCTTTGTTTATGTGCAGGCCTTAATTGAGCGGGCTAATTGCAAAGGCGCTACTGTTGCCGGTTTCTGCTGCTGCTGCTGCTGCATTTGGCCAGCTTTATGGCGTGTTAATTGCTGCGCCCGATCGCTTTTAGGCCGCTTTCGAGCAGCTTTTTTGCCAGTTTATGACGCTGCAAATTAGTGAGATGAAAAATTGCAGAGAAATCTTATTCTAACTAAGGAAATTGCCTAGCAGAGCTCTCCTCACATTCCTATAATATATACTCGTAAATCTATATATTACATATAGTATGTATATCTATGTATATAGGATGATGTTTTATATTTACTGCACTCGCTAGATCTGAGCGTAACTGAGTTGCTTATTGCTTATTTATTTATTATATTTCTGCCTTTTCTGCCTCTTCTCAGTCTTATATCTTTAAGCATAAGCTAAGTGAGCTGGCAATCATTTCCTAACCCATTTTTTCTTTCCACAGTCTTCTAGTTCTTTCATATCTTTCCACACAATCGGATTTATAAAACCATAAACTGTTTCACTTGCCATTTCCCTCCCCCCCTGCATTTCTCGTACTTTTACGCAGTTCATTTTGTGGCGAAAAGTTTACGCCAGGATTCTCTCCACACTCTTTCTCTCTCTCTCTCTTCTCTCTCTCTCTCCTCCTTCTTGGCCCGCAAATCAGCGTAACAAAACGTTAACTTTCGCTGCAGTTTTGGCTTGACCAAGTCGGGCGTGGTAGTTTTTATTGTTTTAAGCTGTCGCAGCGTGAAAACTTCTCAGGGGAAAAACTTTTGCCACAAGCTGTCAATGCAGGCCAGGAATATTTATAGACTGTGTGAAGACTGTGCGAAGACTGTGTAGACTGCAGATTGTAGACTGTAGACTCGCTGTTTGTTTCTCTCCATCCCAATTCGCAGCTGTCTTTCACCTCGTGATATTTTCACACGCTGCGCGCTATTTGCATATTCCGATTCGGGGGTTCTTAACCCTCTCTCCCTCTCTCTCTCTCTCTCTCTCTCTCTCTATAGACTCTCATATTTATGTATTTCTCTTGTATCTCTAAATGTTTGACAGAGAATTATATGCAAATTATGCAAATGCACGTGGAAGCAGGGAAGCTGCTGCCCTGAATCCCTTTTTCGGGCCAGGAGATGCCTATAGAGCTGGCAAAGGGGTAGGGTTGCTGCAGCGCCTTAATTGCAGTGCGTTGCATGCCACACATGCTGCAAGTCAAGTGCAGGCAGGATACTACAGTGAGCCAACATATCAGTCAGCAGGCTCTGTTTGCTTTGCCAGTGGCAGCAACAAAAGAGTTTGTCCTCTTGTTGTGGCATTTGCCAATTGATATTGGGTCTCTCTCTCCCCCTTTCTCTCTCTCTCTCCCTCTCTGCGGCAACTCTGGCAACTGGCAGCGTTGGAAATTGATTGGGAATTGGCAATAATCAGTGGCATAAGCGATAATTTGCATTGTCAGTTGCCTCAATTGTTGCCCAGGGTTGATTTCCATTGTCTTCTGCAATTGACACTTGAGAGAGAGAGAGAGAGAGGAGGGGAGAAAGGGCAGATAGAGAAGGCAGAGCAGGCTGGAGGATTAATTACAATATTTACCATATATTAAGGGCTTTATAAACAGAAGTTTTTAAAAAGACTTAATGCATTTAAGAAGCTACCTCTTTTTATTATACTTTCTGCAAATTTTTGCTTGTTTTGCGACTGTTTTTAGCTTTTATTATTGTTTATTTGTTAGTTAGCACAATGAAACTAAGCACATATAGTCTTACTTGTATCTTTAATGTGCTGCTCAAATTTCATCAATATAGGAACACTTTATCATATAATATCGTAAAATTAAACAGCTGAAATGGATTTATTTTGCCTTGAAAAATATGTTTTCTTGCTAAATATCTGAAATAATTAGTTTTAATTAAATGTAAAGTATGCCAAATTAAATATAAAGTATGGTACATTAAAATCAGACAACTTTATATAATGTCTTCCATAGGAATAATCCCTGGTATACACTGTGATGAATGAACACGCTGCTTAATCATCATTACAATTGCGAAGCTGTCAACTGCAGCGCAGCTCACGCCTCCCACTTCGCTCTCTCTCCCACTCTCTCTCTCTCTCTCTCCCCTAATCCTCCTTCTCTATTTCTGCCCGTCTGCCATGTGCCCGTTCACAATTATACGCACGCTCCCGAATGTCATTCACAATTTGCTGTTCGCCCAGTAATTTTTTGGCTCCAGACTCGATGCCAATTCACACCTACAACTTGTGGTGCAGTGGGACAAGGACATTATTCACGCACACACACAGGCACACACACACACAGGCACACACACACACAGTCACACACATACACGCACACACACAGTTACAGCCAGCTTAGTCAGGGGACACAAAGTTTGTGGCACGCGCAGCCGAAGCCGAAGCCACAATTATTTACAGCAAAATGCCGGCTGGCAGTGGAATAGAAAGAGAGAGAGAGAGAGAGGAGGAGTGTGAGAGCAACTGGCAGAGAGAGAGTGCGCTCGCTCTCTCGCCGAAACTGGCGCCAAAAGTTAATTAAAAAGTTTCGCTCTGCTGATGCTGTGCGCCTGCTACAAGTGACAGCCAATTGCGCTGTTTGCCGGCGAGAGCGAAAGAGAGCAAGAGAGAGACGTGCACGGCACGCTGGGCGTGTGAGCGAGACGGACACAGCAGATGGCAGAGAGAGAGCAGAGAGAGCACTGAGAACGAGAGAGAGAGAGTGTGCGAGCGAACTGGCGTTAATTACATTAGTCGCAACTGGCGCCAAATTTGACCCAAATGACGTCGCTCATACGCCACGTTGCCCGCTCCCTCTGCCTCTGCCTCTGCTGCTCCCTCTGCCTCTGCCTCTGCTGCTGCACGTTTTGCGGTCAACACTTTCGCAATAAGGTCAGGCCGCCATCTTAGCCAAGGCGCAGCTCTTACCTCCTACTCGCCTGACCCTTACGCACTGCTCCCATTCCGCCTGCCTGCTTTGCTTTTTGTCGCCTTTTCCCGCCAACTTTTCCTGCTTCCTTTTCCGCTTTTTCTGCCTCTTTTGCCTTTTTTTCTCTTCCTTTTTTGGGCGCGTTAATAACTTTTTTTTTCTTGGTAATTTAATGCGGCCCACTCGAACATGGCGCGCGGCAGCCTCGCTTGGGGTCATCCTTGGGTCGCCGCCCGTGACCCCGCGCCCGCACTGTGCTTGGCTAATTAGGTTTACCATTTGTGACGTCATCGTTGTGGGTGCCCAGACCGAGACCGAGACGGAGACCGAGACCCAGACCCAGACCCTGTGTAATTTGGTATGAAATGAAATTAGGCTGGCAGCGCAGCGCTGCGTTGGTAATGAGTTTTCCTCTTGTTGCTTTTGTTTTTTTTTTCAGTTTGGGCCTTGGCTAATTTGCATTTTGGGACACGACGCGGCAACTCGGTCAAGGCCAGTGAGGACATAAATTCACGTTCAGGGTCAGCCCAGCGAGCGGGTGAAGGTCACAGGAGGAAGATTAAAGCAAAGTACTTAATTGGAAATGCGGGAAAATGCGCTGATTTAAGCAGTCAAAATTTAGCTATAATTTACCTTATTATTTCCTCAAATTTTCCACGTTCTTATCAACCATGTTTTCTTTGAATTTTCCACGTTTTCTCAACTGTCTGGCAACTGCCATATGCAGCTTAAAAACTTTGCCAAAAACTGTACTTATATCTTACCTAGAGGCAGTCGCTCGGCTGGGTATGTAAAGTTAGGAGGAGATGTGGGAAAATCCTCCCCCAGGACAACCCCATACAAAATGCGCACAAGTTGACGCCCATCATTTTCTTATTTTCCAAATTGTTGTTGTGCTTTTCGCAAATCAACGACAGACAAAAATCTTTTATTCAAATTTTATTTGATTGCTTTGCGATTTTCGCTGTTGTAGTGAGACAAAGAGAGACAGACAGACAGGCAGAGAGAGAGAGAGAGAGAGAGAGAGAGATAAGCGAAACGAAGCGACGCACATTTTATTTGTATGAAAAATCAGGATTGGAGGGCACTGAAAATATTATTTCGACGACAACAACTTAGGGTTATTGTTCAATTTGAACACGCAGACATTTGGAAAAGTGGAAAAGTGCGCGACGTTGTAAAGGAAGCGACAGAGAGGGTATATATGATGGGTAGTTTGAGCTTTAGAAAAGGTACAGTATAAATAAAATATAGAAAAGTTATTTAGTTTATTTCTAGCTGTATTATGATAAGAAAAGCTCAACTGAAATATATATAAAGTAAAAACTAAATTAGAAATATTATTTTGAAGTATAATGACAGTTAAGCCCAAAAGAATCGGTTATAATGTTGATTTAGAAAAGTTTTCAAAAGAAAGACTGTTTTTTTTTTAAAGAGCAACTATTTTTAAAGATTTTTCAACACTGTTCAGAGCAGAAATACGCCTAAAATACTTGAGATAAATCAGAAAAAAAACTGTAGAATATGATTTGCATAAAAATGCCTTATAATCAATAGTAAAATATTAAAATATCAGAAAATAATATAAAAAGAGTATCAAAATTCGCTTGCTTTGCAACACTGCATAGTTATACCCCTTTGCATGCCGTACTCCCTTACAGGGTATACTCAAGAATGAAGGAAAACTAAGTAAGAAGGACAACAGCAGATTCGCAGAACTTGTCGTCGGACTGGGTTGAGATCAGGCCGGGGACGGCGACTGGGAGTGGGTCTGTGCCCAGTCACTTGCAGGGCCGGAACGGGCGAGTGAATACTTTTTGTAGAGCATACTTTAAGGCGGGCGGACGTTGCTGGCATTATGCGAAATTGCATTTTGCCGCATCAGCAACATTAAACAACAACATGAACAACTCTTTAACTGCCTCGTAATACTTTATTATTAAATTTTGCACATTAGCGGGCAGCAAAATCGTGGCAAAATATCTAGATAAATATGGCGGCCAGAGATAGCAGGGCGAGGAAGAGAGAGAGAGAGAGAGAGGGACAGCAGGCGGAAGCGCAGTGAAGCGCACGGTTCAATTTTGAGGCAACAAACATTCTGATGTGGAGAACGTGGAGGTTGGACACGAGGCACGAGTCCTGAGTCCTGCACAGCGCCAGTCAGTCGTCTATAAATTATATCCGTTCCAAATTGAAATGCGCGTTAAAATGCAGTTAACTTGGTCGTTGGAAACGGGCACAGCACAGCCCAGTCCTGGCCAGGACCAGGAGCGGGTAAAGGTAAAGGTTCCCATGCTGGCTGGGCGTGTTGTTATGGCCAACGTTGCGAAACTGCCTTTTTATAACGTCTACACTCAGCTGCGCTCGCTAGCTACCTCTCTCTCTCTCTCCCTCTCTCTCCCTCTGCTTGGCAATTTTTTTACAGTTTGTGCGCACATAAAAATAGAAAATGGCTTTGAACGCGCCTGGGACACACACACAGAGAACACATTAGACTGCAGCCACAAGCCGCAGCCAGATAGAAGGTATCCAAGGACCTGGAACCTGCCCTGGAAGCAGTGACCATGTCGATGACTCCCTGCCTGCCTGCCAGTGTGACCGTTTGGCCCAAATGTTGATGAGACTTTTTTGTGCACACGCAGCCGATAAAATGTCATTGGACTCAGGTGGAGTGTGGCCACGGGCAAAGTGTCGTCTGGTCTAATATGGAAGGTTCTGGCCATTTCAATAAAACTTTTTACTGGCAGTATTCCCTAGCTGCAGTATGGCTAGTGCCCTATAGGGTGCAGCATAAAGATAGAAAATAAAGTCTGTATTCCTTTTTTTTTTCGGGGTACCTTCTTCTTTTGCCCACATTTGGCCCCTGGCTGTAACTGGGTCTTTGATGTTATTTGCAGGCCCTTTAGGGCTGACCGATTGTTGGTCAAGCACACACACACACACACACTCGCACATGTGTGTGTGTGGCCCTGCGTGTGGCGTTCAAGTGTTAACTCATTTCATCATTGAGGCATGAACGAGCTTCGATTAGGCACGACCCAATGGGTACTGCCCTCCGGCTCGGATGCTTTAAGGCTTTAAGCCGCAACTGCAAATTTGGCTAAAAGCAAAAGCCACACAAAACGCTAAGAACTATGCAACGCTTCACTGGCGAAAGTCAAAGGCAAAAAGTTCTCTCTCTTCCTCTCTCTCTCTCTCTCTCTCTCTAGCGGTTTCTTTAGTCCCATCGAGACGAGACGAGAAGAAAGCGCACGCAATTTGCCAAAATGCGTATGAAAGTTTTGAGGTTATGTGCGAAACACAAACATGGCGGCGCCGCTGCTTGTAAATACATTTGCTGAATAACTGTAAAATTAGTCCGAAAGCGAGAGAGAGAGAGATGGCAGAGAGATATGGCCAAGCCAAAAACTAACAAAAGCCATGCGCCAACACATAAAGAAAATCTTTGCCATTTTATATGAAAAACAAATACAAACACACACGATGTACCACACGGCGCCAGGCAGCAGCTGGAGAGAGAGAGAGAGAGAGAGGGGAGAGAAAGAGAGGGAGAGAACCAGCCATGTGTGCATGTGTATTGCTTTAATAGAAAATTGCAAAAGTTTCGCAAAAGAAAATGCCTCAGCCAGCCAGTCAGCCAGTCAGGCAGTCAGCCAACCCAAACGAACCATCTCTGCCGCCGTTGAAATTGAAAAGAATGTGCAAAAGTAGCAAGACCAACGTGGTAGAGTAGGGTAGGGTAGAGTAAGAGTGTATGGGGTGGATTGTGGGGGGGGGGGTCTGCTTAAGGGGCGCTGGCAAGAAAGCCAAAGTAAGCATGAAATAAACCCTCATCGTCAACGCGGGCTACAGCTCGACGTTGTCTGCAGTCAGGATGAAAGCAGGAAAGATTTCTCTAAGACGAAGTTGGAATACACTAACAAGATATTGGGTATAGTTGTAGAAGTGGGTAGAGATGAAAGACTTTCCCAGAAATGGCTTGAAAATTGATATTTTAATATTTCTTTAATATAACACGCTTTAAATGTGTTTGTAACATTCTGAAGATCCTACAAAGCAGTTGCTATTACCAGGATTCTAAGGATAGTTTCAAGACATTCTTTAATGTTTTTCTGTTCTATTATGCATTATCTTAAAGTAGGTATTCCAGAAGATTCCTTCTATCCATAAAGTGATTGTGAACCCTGCTAAATATGCCTTAGAACTTGAAGGAGAAAGATGAAGTAGAAATAATTAACTAATTTTTTTATTTTATATTTTTAATTAATTTTCCCAGAATCCTTCAGTTTCACAAGGTACTCCACATAGCGCAACTACCCTAACTATCCTACAGTTTAGTTAGGGTATTTACAGCTGGGCAGAGCAATGTACGCAGCAAACTCTATGAAGATTTACCGGTTTTAACGTTGCCAGTCAGCAGTTCGTTTCAGCAGTAGCTTCCCCTCTCTGCCTCCGCCTCTGCCCACTATATATATATATGTGTGTGGGGGGTCGGTCTGTGTCGCGTCTGGCATTATAATGCCGGGGCGCATGTTGCGTCGCTTGTCGCTTGCCCCACGCTCAGCTCCAGCTCCAGCTTCGGCTTCAGCTTCCTGTGCGCCCTGCCATGTCGTCATGCTATCAGAGGCAGCGCCAGGAGGAGCATGCAACGTATATCGATTTTGTTGTTGCACGAGTGTGAGAGTGAGGGAGATAGCTGGAGAGAGGGAGAGATATAGAGAGTGAGATACTGCTGAGACAGGTGAGAGAACCGTTTGCCACTAGTTACTCACCACGTGTTGAGTTCCCCACACACACACACACACACACACACACACACACACACACACACACACACACACACACACACACACACACACACACACACAGTGTCATATTCAATTTATCGAGCCGAGAGAGAGAAGTGAGAGAGAGAGAGAGAAATGTGTTAATTGCTGTAGGATTTGTGAGGTTGCCGGTTTCATGATTCCAGCTCGTATATCTTGCTCAATTTATGTTTTCGACCTTATCATGCCATGCACTGCCTGCATATTTGATGACCGATTTGCGGGCGATAACTGCCGCCCCATAATTAGGCATTATCTCCCCTTAAATTGCATGCAACTTTGTATAGACAGAGCGAGAGAGAGAGAGAGAGAGCTGCCTATCTATGGCAACTATCTAGGTAGAGTAGAGTGCGTGTATCAGGCCCATAAAGAAACCCCACCTAAAGGGACCTAAAGCACCTCCATTTCGCAGTGCCATTCGCAGTGCAATTCTCATGTCTCTGTAAATAATTAAGTTAATGTAAAATGCATTTTCAAACTGCTAGGGGGAGGGTGAGGAGGGGGGAAGCCTTGTTATCGCATGCCCAGCCATGTTTAGAATTTTAATTCGGAAATAGCGAAAGGAAACGCATAAGTGCTTACCATATCATATCATTTTAATTCCCCCCCTTCATAACGATAAGCACACCCCGAGGCGTTTCTTAACTGCATATTAAGAGGGAGACAGAGAGAGAGAGAGAGAGAGAGAGAGAGAGAGCTGATCGTGCCGGAAAATACTCGTTTATAAGAGATCTCTCTCCCCCCAAGGTATTATTATCAGTTTTTCGACTTACTTTCATCACCTTGTGTGCTTTCATCGAAGATGTTTTCGTACTCGAGAGAGAGGGTTATCTGGCTTAACCTTCGTATAGTCAGTTCATTAATTTCATTAAAATTACATCAAAATTTATGGCAAAGTTGCCAGCAATTTGCCTGTAATCCATCAGCGCATCACTTGGCCAACCCCTAGGGCAGAGTTCTGTGTACTTTTCTCGGCTCGAAACATAAATTACCGCCAGGCCCTTAACATGTTAATAAAATGGCACATGCAAAACGAATACCCCGAAACGTGCGATGCGTATTGAGCGCAAATTCAATTAAAGCCGGTTTCGGCCCGATAAGTGGACAGGACAAAGGAGACGGAGACGGAGTCCAGGCTACTAGATAAGCTCGCATATCATTGTCGTTGGATCTGCGGTCTGCTCAGGCAGCTGCAGCTGATGTAAGGACTAGAGGCTACATATAATATGCGTATAATACAAACGAGCTGCGTGCGTAATTCAATAAGGACTAGGCCAGGTCAGGGCAGGGCAGGTCGGGCCAGGGCAGACCAGGTGACTGGCGACAGTTCAGGATTAAGCAGCAACTTTGTAAAATGTAAAGCTGCGAAATAATCGTTAATTAAAGTGGAAGCTTGGAGAGTGCACTGTGCGAAAGGATTGTGTAGATTGCGCGGAAACCAAGGCATGTTATACGCTAGCAGAGTTTTTATACTAAATTTTATCTAAAGCTTACAAGCTATTGCCATGAAACTCTGCATATCATCTATTCTATTTGTTTTGTATGCACTGTGCAAATTTCATTAAAATCGAAGCACTATTAGCATAAAAAATAACAGGAAATTGAAAAGAAATTATGATAACTTGCATTATATTACAATAAAGTGCAATTTAAGCTATGATTATCTAAGTTTTCTGTCCAATTTAGACTTTTAAAATATAAAAAGAAAAGAAAAACTATACTCTGTTTTATAATATTATATTGTATATTCTATATACCATTCAAACTATATTAATTTTAATTATAATTTTAAGTTATAACATAATCTCCGTTTACTCTAAAGAAACATATAGCTTTCAATGAAAAAATCGGATGATATCTAAAGATATAGCTTGAAAAAGGTCTTACTGAAATTCTTTTCTTTTCTTTCAGTGTAGCTTGAGATCCCTTTCGTCTACTCTGCCTCTGCCACTGCCCGCCTGCGGCTTGTCACGTTTCGCGGGCTGCAGCTGCCCCATCGCAAGCGACGTCTATCAAAGTAATGACACTGACTTACACGAAAAATGATCGTCACATATAGCGGAATATATATATGCTATATAGGTATATATACTACGGGGCTGCAGCGCGTGACCGAAGTGTGGAAATTATAATAAATTTCGAGTTTGGGCACCGCAATTATGCAGACACCTTGCAGGGGACACTACTACGATATGTAGATGCGTATGTGTGTATGTATGTGTGTATATATTGGCATATTGACAGCTTGATTGATGCATGGCCTGCCTGCCTGATCCCGACGTCTGTTTAGCATTTTTACGCCTAATCGCAAATCGATCGAACAGTTTTTTGCATAAGTTTCCAGCGATCCCCAAATGGCCAAACGGCAAATGGACAACGGGTGGTCCAAGTCGGCCTGGACTGGCCTGGACTGGACTGGGCTCATTGAATGCCATCGAAGACAATAAATTGCATAAATGGTCTCCGCATATGCATACGCTACAGATGAGGCCCCCTCTGTTCCCTTCCCCTTCCCCTACCTCTGCCTTGCTGTGCCACCGCCTCCCGCTGTGTTGATATTAATTGGACGACATAATTGCAGCGCACCGCTGCCCATAATAATCGAGCAGGCCAGGAAAGTGGAAGTTTTGGTAGTTGCCTGCCTGCCTGCCAGCCTGCCTCTCTCTCTGGTTATTGGCCAAAACGAAAACGAGTTTCGGGCCAATCTTCATAAAGCAAGCAACTCCAGTAGTCCCATAGTCCGACGTTGTCCCATGTCCGTCTGGGGGCAATTGGAATTTGTGTAAATTTGGCAAACGTTGCTGCTGCAGACGACACCGAGTGCAACTGGGAGGAGTGGATTGCATGTGGACGCGGTTCCATAATTACGGGTTGCATGCACCCATGTACCCTACTGCACAGAGAGGGTATCAGAATAAAGTACAAAATGTAACTACAATTTAAGAAATGCATAAACATTTAATACAAACTTTATAAATAATTTTAAAATATTTTTAAACAATTTTCTTTTGAGTTTTATAAGCTGCAACTAGTTTAAAATGTTTTAGAATATTATACAAAATCTACAGTAAACTCTAGCTGATTTCTATATGCCATATAAATACTTTAAATCGATTTTCTATCAAATTCTCTAAGCTTTAATTTGCAGTATAATTTTAAAATATTATAAATAAATAAAAAAGTCATACTGTATGGTAATAATTAGCAATAAATTTTAAACATTTTAAATCGCTGCTCTGTTTAGTTCTGCCTGCCGAAAATGCTATAAGACTTATGGAACATTATGTATAGTGTACAAAGTATATACTAAATGATCTCCCATATTTTTTAATTTTTCCTTAGTATTTAAAGCTGAAATTTACAGTATTGACTTTATATATTTTAGTAAGTCAGCTGAGCTATCTTTTTCCCTAAGGAGTATCTTCAGTTTCGGCTCATCTTGAAGTATACCTTCTTTTTTTTGTTGTTGCAATGCTCAAGCGCAGGCGCAGCATGTGTGCAATTAGCCTGTGTGTGTGTGTGTGTCTCTGTGTGTGTGTTCGGTTAAAATTTATTGTCTTTGAGGTTGCCCTAAATCCAAATGAAATACAATACGCGCATTTATCATATTTAAGTACCGAGTCCGAAAAACACATCCTGTATTTATGGCCTGCTAATATGCGGTTTAAGTTTAATGTGAGCCAAGCGAGCCGCGCAGTGGCCAAAATCGAGGGGCTACTGTGCACAGGGAGAGAGAGAGAGAGAGAGAGAGAGAGGAAAAGAAAGCGAAGGCAGTAGGGGAGAGGTAGAGGTAGTGCCTGCCCAAGTCTCTCCCTCTCTCTCTGTCTCTCTTTGACTGGCTGTCAAGTGCAGCAGGCGTACGCGCCACAGGAGTCAGAGACAGGACAGGACAGACAGCTGGACAGTGGCAGAGAAAGAGAGAGAGAGAGGGGGCAGGGGCAAGCACAAGTACAGCCTGCGACAATTGTAAATTAAAATGCTCGCGCTTCAAGTTGTTTGCTCATCATCAGCAGAGGATGCAGAGGCAGGAGCAGAGGCAGGAGGCAGGAGAAGCATCCAGGAGGCAGGAGCAGTATCCAGGAGGAGCAGAGGCAGCAGCAGAGCCAGCAACACGACAGGACATTGTTTTCATTATAAATATTTGTTTTATGCTTTGCGCTGCTCAAATCGGTTAAATGGACTGTGCTGTTTGCTCTGCATGCAGCGACAGTTTTACGCGCTGCTCCCTAATAAGCCTCATGAATAATGGCCGCGGCTTAAGCGAGGCAGGAGCGACAGAGAGAGAAAGCAGGAGATAGAGAGGAGGAGAGAGCACTGCAACAGTTGCCGCAGCATGTGTGGGTGGATGAGGCTGCAGCACATGTGTATAGACCTTGCAAAATGGCGATGCATAATGGCGCACAATTGGCCACAGACAGCAGAGAGAAAGAGAGGGAAAGAGAGTGGAAGAGTGGGAGAAAGAGAGAGAGTCAGGCAGGCAGAGAAAACTGCCAGTCAGCGCACACACACACAAAAAATGAATGAAGAAAGAAAATACAAAGCTAAAGAAAAGCAAAGTAAAAATGCTGAGCAAAAGATGTTCCGACTGCGATTCCCCCTGCTTCCCCTGCTCCTGCTCCTGCTCCCTGCATCCACAGTCCAACTCAACTCTGGCAGTCTTCGCTGCTGCCCCACCCCCGCCCCAAACCGCTCGCACCTTATCCGAGCGGAAAAGAATTATTACGTTGAATTTTCTTCGTATTTTTTCGCAGTAAAAAAAAGAAATCTCTCTCGTTTTTTTTTTAGGAGGAGGAGAGAGCTGGAGCAGGGAGCAGGCAGAGCGTAGCTGGGCACACGGCTGTGTCGCCCGTGTCTCACGTGCACATGACAGTGGAGTAAACAATTTCATTTCTCGCGCGGCCAGCTCAGCAGGACCCAAAGATAACTGCTACAAACGAGGCACAAGATGCTGCCAGCAGGAGCAGGAGCCGGAGCAGGAGCCGGAGCAGGAGCAGGAGCAGCAACAACAAGAACAATGACAACAGCAGCCAGGGCACTTGAGCTGGCGCGCTGGGTCCGGCTACAACCACCACAAAAAGCATAAGAAGTTGCGTAAATATATTGTCCTGTCGCTGGGCCTGGGATGGGGTTTTGGACTTGGATCTGTGGGCTGTGGGCAGGACAAGCACTGGGTACGAGGCAGTTAGTCGAGCGTGCCCGGCGGCTTTTAATGCGTGCGTCTATAAATTTTGCACGCCTTTTGTGGCTGCGCCAGCAGAAGGAGGAGGATGAGGGGCAGGGGCAGGACAGTGGGCGTTGGGTGTTGCACGTGGCCAGTTTTGAAAACTGTCAAATTGTTGTTATTCCTTTGGGGGTAGTACGAACGTATCTATATAGAAGTTATAAATGTCTTTTATTCCTTTGCATATTTCACAGTCCCAAATTTGTCTCGACCAGAGATTACTCTGCAAAGAGCTCATTGATGCTGCTCTGCAGCGCCTGATCCGCATCCTGATCTTCTTCCACTTTGGAGCCGACTACTTCTGCTGCCTCTGGCTCAACTGCCTCTTCCTGCTTCGTTTCAGACTGTTCCATTGCCATTGGTTCACAGCACGCCTTGAGCTTGAGTATGTCCAGGAACTCCAACCATTCCCTGTACTTGGCCTCCGCCTGAGCCGACTCCTTGGACTGCGTCGCAGCATCCTCCATACGTTGCACACAGAAGCCGAGCACAAGATTGCGACGGGTTATGTGCAGCATATAGAAGGGAGTCTCCTTGCTGGCATATGACTTGATCAGCACCGCACTGGGATCGCCCTTGCTGCAGTTCATCCGCTGCCTGCCTCGCTTTGCCTCTTTGTCATTCTCCAGCTTCAACAGCTCCATATCATATTCCTGTATGATACGTTCAAAGTCCCAGATGCTCAACTCACAATCCTGTCCGCCGGCCACAAACACCTTGTTATCCATGCCAAATTGCAGGCAGTTCACGGCCTCGGAGTGATGGCAGAGCCAGCGCACCATCTGCTCCTTATCGGTATCCCAGACTATGATATAGTTATCATCTGCCCCCGAGACCAAGTAGCGTCCACAGATGGAGTAGGCCAGCGTGTTGACGGGCTCCCGATGGCCACTAAAGACGCGTACCTGGACCGCCTTGATAATGTCCCACATGCGCACCGTGCAGTCGGCAGATCCTGTGGCCAGATAGTGACGATTCGGATTGAAGATGCAGCAGATCACCTCGGCCAGGTGGCCCACAAGGATGCACAGCGACTTCTTGCTATCCTGCATCCAGACGCGCGCGGTGCGATCATCCGAGACGGTGGCAAAGTAATAACCAAGCGGGGCATAGCACACGCCGTAGACCGCGGAGGAGTGACCCGGATAGATGACCACACAGCTCCAGGAGAGCAGACACCAGCAGCGCACAGTGCGATCATGCGAACAGCTGAGCAGGAAACGATCATTGGGAGCAAAGGCGCAGCCATAGACAGGTCCCTGATGGCCAATCAAGGTGCGTCTCATCTTCTTGTTGCTGGCATCCAGCATGCTGTCATCGATGCCCGACATGGTTGTGTCCAGATTCTTTAGGAAAGTCGCCGGCTTGAGCTGCGCCAGCTTGGCTGAGGTCAGTGAGAAGATGTGGATGATGGAGGAGTTGGTGCCAATGCAAAGCATCGTCGTATTATTCGAGAAGATGGCACAGATCACGGTCTCCACGCTCTCGATGGCGGTGTACAGATAGGCCGATGGAAGACTCTCTCGATCGAGTGGCACACGACGCTCCTCGTCTTCCCGCAGCTGCTCGAGATCCCAACGCTTCAGGGTCGGCGTATAGAGGCGTGTGCTTGTGGGCAGATTCCCATTTCGGGCCAGAGAAATTCCAGGACCAGGTTTGAAATTCTTTGAGCGTTTACGACGCGACGGTGGACTGTTCTCCTTCTTCTCCTTGAGTGCTTCGGGATTGGCCCACAAGATCTTATCCGGCATGGGAGAGCCGACAATATTATGCTGACGCGGTTCTGTTATATTATATTCGGGCACCAGGTTGAAGTGCCTGATGAAAATCAGTTGGAGCGCAGGACTGAGGGTCTGTATGTGCAGCAATAATAATCGATAAGTATCGCCAAACATCGATATACTTAGCTGTTCCTTCTCATCGCTCAGCAACTTTCTGGCCTTCTTGGACAAATCTCCAGAGGATTGCAGCACGATGAGCTTATCCACACGCGAAGTGTAGGAATGATCCAAGTATCGCACTGAGTTATCTACAAAAGTCTTGCCCTTCCGATATTTTCCATTGGAGATCATATGCAGATAGGTGATGGCCAGAATGGGAAAGAGCATGGTGTGTATTTCGTACTTAAAGCGATTGGGTACCCTCTCGATGAGTTTGCGGATCTCTTGGAACAGCAGTTCGTAGTCGCTGAGCACTACCACAAATGAGTTCTCCGAGGTCACTTTGGGTCTAATGTCCTCTTCATCGTCATCGGAATTGACCTTCTCCCCTTCATATGAACTTTCATCCTCGAAAAAGTCCTTTCCACTTGTGTGTTCAGTCTTCAGAACCTTCGAACCTTCAGATTCCTTGACGGAAGCCACCGAAGTACCTGTATCTGGACCCGCTTTAGGCTTCTCCTCCTTCTCCGTTGTCTTTTGTTGCATTTTCGTTAGGAATGATATCTTATCCAATTTCTTCTTATTTGCAAGTACTGAAAGAGGTGAACCTAAATTGCCATGGTTTGAGCTCGAGGAGTTATCCTCATCCTTGGTCTTTTTCTTTTTTGATTTCTTCTTTTCGCTTAGTTTACTTTCCTTTTTGCCTGATTTCTGGGAGCGGGCGGGACTATGGGGTTGCTCCCGTACAACTTTGGGTTGACTTTGTGTAGGCTGCATTGCCTCAGCTATATAGCTGAGAGGTTCTTTGGGTTGTAGGCTATATTATGTGGAAGTTATATATTAGATATCAGTTTAAAAATAATTATTTTATTTGTGCTCACTAACTTTTTTATTTGCGAGGGTTCTTCCATTATTTTTGAAGACTTTGAAGTAGATTTGGGATCATCTGTTTTTACATTCGCTTTCTTTGTTGGACTAAGAACTTTTTGAGAGTCTTTTGTATTGTCTTTTGTTTTTTCCGTGGTATCAGTTGATTGTATATCTGCACCCTTATCTGATACTTTATTCATAAAAGTTTTCTGCAAGTCAGGCATTCGTCTAATTATTTCAGCAGCCTCAGGTTCCGCAGAGACTTCAAAATGAAATTTATCTGTTCTTTCACTTTCCGATTCTTTGCTTATGTCTTTGGATGAATCTTCGAGGGATAATTCAGTAAATAATTTCTCAACGGATTCATCATCGATAGGATTCTTTTCACCTTCCCCATTTTCATTATAGTCTGATTTGGTTTCTTCAAAGTTTTCATTATTAAATTGAAGGTTATCTACGAGCTCCAACTGAGGTTGTTCGTTTTTTTGAGTATCTTCATCTTCTTCTTCATCTTCTTCTTCATATTCTTCTTCATCTTCTTCTTCGTATTCTTCTTCATCTTCTTCTTCTTCTTCTTCCCCTTCTTCCCCTTCTTCCCCTTCTTCATCTTCATCTTCATCTTCATCGTCATTTTCATCTTCGTCTTCATCAGATTCTGTTTCTGCTGCCGATTCATCATTTTCTGATTCTTCTTGTTCAGTTTCTTCCTCTGATGCTGATTCTACATCTCTTTCGCTTTCATTTCCTTCTGTTTCCGAAATGTCTCCATCTTCTTCTTCTGAAACACTTTCTTCATCTCCAGATTGGCCAGTTTCCTCTTCATCGACTTCTTCCTCAGATTGTAATTCCTCAGAGTCTTCGTTTGTCGCTTCACTGACGCTTTCTTGGGATCCATCTTCTGATTGTAATGATTCCTGTTCTTCCTCTCCTCCATCATCTTCCTCATATTGTGGAATTGGTTCTTCAAAATCTTCTCCTGAAAATTCATTTATCCTCACGTTTGGATCGACTCCAGCATCGTCTTCAAATTCTGCGTACTCATCTTCTTCCTCTCCTCCATCATCTTCCTCATATTGTGGTTCTTCAAAATCTTCTCCTGTAAATTCATTTATCCTTACGTTTGGATCGACTCCAGTATCGTCTTCATATTCTGCGTACTCATCTTCTTTCTCGAACCCTGAGTCTCCAGGCAAATATTCTGATTGTTCTAATTCCTGTTCTTCCTCTCCTTCATAATCTTCCTCATATTGTGGTTCTTCAAAATCTTCTCCTGTAAATTCATTTACCCCCAAGTCTTGCTCGACTCCAGTATCGTCTTCAAATTCTGCGTACTCATCTTCTTTCTCGAACCCTGAGCCTTCAGGGATATATTCCCATTCTTGATCATCCTCTAATTCGTAATCATATTGTGGTGAATTATATCCTACTTCATATTCTTCATCATGCTCTGAATCTATTTCGTTTCGATAAGAAAATTCAAAATTGTCCTCATAATTGATTGGCATTTCTGGAGTACTCAACGTGGAGTCCTGCATACCCTCTGGGATGTTAAACGGTTCACTATGTTCTTCAAATTCAAAAGATAGTTCTGGAAATGAAAGAATGACATCAGTTTCCTCTGGTTGTGTATTTTCCTGTTCAAGGTTGTCTGTCTTTGTTTCATGATCTGGATCAGTTGCATATTCAGGAGCAGCATTAAATTCTGGTGTATCTAATGTATTTGAAGATTCTGCTAAGTCCGCAGCTCCATCGAGGTCCACCTGAACGTCACAGCCTTTTTCTGGGCTTTTCTTTTCTGGTGTGGAAAAGCCTTCCAATTCAGTAAATTCTGCAGAATCATCGGGATCCTTTTTAGGTATCTTTGGGCTGGTAAAAGAATCGTAGGATTGCTGTCAAAAAGATTTTACAAAAGTTAGTAGAAGACATAAGTACTATATAGTAATATACTAAACTTACTTGAGCAGGTGTATCTAATGTATTTGAAGATTCTGCTAAGTCCTCAGTTCCATTAAGGTCCACCTGAACCTTACTTATAAGCTCTGAGCTCATTACGTCACAGGCTTTTTCTGGGCTTTTCTTTTCTGTTGAGGAAAATCCTCCCAACTCAGTAAATTCAACAGAATCATCGGGATCCTTTGTAGGTATCTTTCGACGTTTTACAACTGCATGTGAAGAAGTTGGGCTGGTGAAATATTGCTATCAAAAAGATTTTACAGAAGTTAGTAGAAGTCATAAGTACTATATAGGAATTTTCGCAACTTACTTGTTCATTGTTTCCCGATTCGTTTTCATTTGCGATATTCTCAGTCTCCGATTCATCCGATTCCTGAAGTGGACGTTTTAAGGATTTCTTTTTCAAAGTCTTACGAGTCTTCATTTTCGATTTTCAACTATTTCTTTGAGTTCTTATACGACATTGCTGCTGTCAGCGCTAGAGATGAGCGTTACTCTAGGTGTCTAAGTCAAAATTGACACTTGATAAATTATCGAAAATAAGCGCGTAGTTTCACTTTTGTAGTAAATTCAAACTATTCAATGTTTCTAAAATATTTTTCATACATAAATATTACAAAATTCTCGGTATTACAAGTAAAAAACTCATCAAGCAGGGTGCACATTGTGCAGGGTACAGCACGGTCGTCAGGTAAGAAAAAAATTAATTTGCATACACAATATTCGACCCGAACATGCTGGGTTGCTTTCCCCAACCCTTATCCCTTATCTGCCTATATATTTTGTTACTCGTTTTTGGTTTTTTTATAGTTTTTTTTTTTTTTGCCGTACAGCTTGCAATATGTTGGGTAAAATAGGCAGCAAAAAATACATAAAAAAAAACAACAGGATTTTCATTTGGTTTAGTCGACTTACCTGTACACTATATAAAAACTTCATGGCTGACAACCCTACATGCTGCCAGTGAGCTCAGCGAACTAACATGCTCGTTGCGTTAGAGTATGCAAATCCCATAGAGTCAGCAAAACCCGCAGAAGCAGCTATTGTGACTGCATTGTGATTCCCTGGCAACGCCTGCATATTGTTTTATAATTTCCCTCTGATTTATTGCAATGGAAAATGTGAAAATCTGTAAAATATGAAAAATGTGCTCGAACAGGAAGTATCGAGTCTCTATAACGAGATACCTCCAGCTGGCATGTGTCAGTCGGACAGCTGCAAGGACAGCTCATATGGCATATAGAAAGCTTGCCCCACAATTATCTGTCTGTCATAATTCAAGGGCTATCATTAGATGCAAACAATTACAAACAAAGGCCTCATTATTTGCCACACCACAACAACAGCGAATGCACTTGAAATGCAACCATAAATAAATCACATCGCATTCAAAGGCAGCGCATCGCATTCAGTTGATGCAACTGCAAAATAATCCATTGTAAAGTGTCGAAAAAGTGCAATTGAAATGCAAATCAATGCAAATCGATACTTGAATCATCAGCAGCAGCAACAGCAGCAACATCGAGTGAATGAATGAATGATTCATAGCTCGCACGCGAGCAACATTCAAATGCAAATTCACAAATCGCAAATCGCAAATGCCAAATGCGAAATGCAAATTGCAATGAAAATTTTTGCAGGCCGAGGAGGCGGGCACACTCACTCGGGTAACCCGCTGATCTGCGAACAATCAAATCAAAATAAAGTGAGAAAAGAAAGAGAGAGAGACAATAGAGAGAATAGAGAAAACAAACAGCACACACGCAGCGAGAGAAAAGTGAAAGTGGTGAGGCAACACTTTTCGCACTTCCGGTTAACTGTTGCTAATTTGATTAGAGAAGTTACTCCCCCCTCCCTACCCCCCTGATCTGGTACCTCTGGGATGTAGGGTGTACCATAGAAAGCAGCGTAAAAATTTGCTTTGCTGGCGCCAATTTAGTTCGTTGTGGACTGCCAACTTATGCAAATTTCGAGTTGTGATTTATGTGGCCTGCCCAGCTGCCTGGGCAAAGTTTGCTCCTCAGGGATAACTAGGAAGAGAGAGAGAGAGAGATAGAGAGAGAGAACGAGACCTGGAGAGTCGTTAAATTGAATTTAAAATTTTCATAGCCAGTTTCACACGCGCTCGTTGCGCTTTTGTACTGCCGTTAGATTATATTCATATTCATTTCCCAAAATTCTCAATTCCAACTCAATCACAGGCCTGTCATAAGGCCTGCGAGCCTCCTTCTTCGTCATTGTCTGCACACACTTCGGAACTTGTTTGTGCTTGAACCCTTTTTCAAGGTTCTTCCATTGTTCCATCCTGCATCCTGAACTTGTGTGTGTCTCAGAGACATTGTCATGCTAATTGCCGGCCATGAGAAGATCTCAGCGGAGTGGAGATCCATAGAGAGAGTGTGAGAGTTTCCGGCCATCAGGTAGGATTGTCGTCGCATTAATAATTTGTATTCCTTTAGTTCTTTATTTGATGTCCTTGCGTGAAGTTCTGCGGCGCGAGAGTGTGGAGAAATTAAACAAGATTATATTATATTATATATGTATGTAATAGGTTTATTTAAAAAACTTTTTCTTGAATTTTCATTAATAATCTTTGGACATTTCATAGGCTAAGTTTAGTCCAATTCAGCATTTTTTTAAATTGAAAAAAAAACAACTTATTCCTTTAATAAAACGCCCTATTTCTATAAAAAAAAAACGATCTATATCCTGAATAAAACGACCTATTTCTTTTTAAATGTGAGTATATAACTTAAGAAGCTAGGAAATATTCCAGCAAGCTTAGAGCCATGAAAAATAGATGTAGATCGATTCCTAGAACTACTCGTTAGGCGCATAAAATATTATATAATCGTTGCAGTCGTGATCGTATCATTCTATTCTATTAAATACAAGTATGCATATATTACTCGAAAAATAAGTGCAACCAAAGCTGCTTAATAAAGCTAATAAACAACAGAAGAAAACCCAATAAAATATGGCTAAAATTATATTAAGAAAATGTTTTTCTTCGTATAAAAGAAATATTTTGCCACGCCCACGCCCACGCCCCTCTCCACACAAAGAAAACAAGGGAACATTAACACGGCCTCTGCGGCAATTTAACACCAATTACAATATCCGTTACATCTAATTATTGTTAGCGCGCCCCCACAAGGAAGCCACTTGCCCAGGCAGCGAGAGAGAGAGAGAGAGAGTAAATTAAAGAAAAACATGGCCAAGACGATGAGAGGAAAAAGAAGCCGCAAAAGACAAACCAAACAGCTAAAGGTGCCACGCCAAGCAGAGCAGATTGGTCGCCATTTGTGGTTGTCAGGACATTAACAATGGCAACAACAACTCCAAATGGCGCTCATAAAACAACAGAGCAGGGAAACCGGAATAGCCATGAAATATGATGAGGATGGTAGCAGGGGGGAGTGTGGGTTGTCAGGTTTGAACCACAGTTGGGCTGTCGGTTCAAGTAGTTGGGCGTGTGTGGGAGAAAGAACATTTCTTAATTTTCAACAATTTACGCTGAAAGCTTTCAGCGCTCAAATGACGCACAGCACGAGGCATTCGTCCGGCGACTGCCCCCTGCTCCCTGCCTGCCCCTGCCTGCTCCTGCTTCTGCTGCTCCTGGCCAAGGCGACGATGATCTAACGCCATTATTTCGCTGGCAAACGACAGGCAGTTGTTAATGGGGCTTACCACTTAAGCGCGACGGCATAAAATAAACACGCAGCTACGCTACGCTTCCTGGCCTGGCCCCCCCTCCCCCCTTGGACTACGCCTCTGCGCCTTGCGCCTTCGTCACGGATGTCCTGGCAAATTAATTAACATGGCGCTCGCCTGCAGCTTTTCCTCAGCCTGACTGTGTCTCTTTTTTGTTTTCTTTTTCTTTTTTTTATTTTTCTTCTTCATTTTCTTGTCTTTTGGCGGTTTTTCGCTGCTGCCTTGTTTAATTGTGTGGGCGTGGCCTGGGGGCAGTATAACAATTAAGCAGAGTTTAAAGTTGGAAGGAACCAAGTGAAGTTTTTTGGGAGACGCGGTTCACATTGAGCATACGCGGCACGTCTCTACATCCGTTTGACACCTTTGTGCCCCGTGGCCAGGAAATGAGCTGCCCCGTACGTGACTGGTTTGGCCAAGACCTGCCCCCTCCCTCTCCATCGCTGGAATATTTGACTATCTGCTTGTTTGCTGCAAAAGTTTTGGCCAACTTTTGGGGTTAAACGGGGCAACTTTAAGGAAACATCTTCAGCTGTTTAAAATTCCAAATTTGTGCACTCGCTCAATTTCCTTGAGTCCACAAAGTAATTACCTTGTGCCAGCTAAAGATTTTTGGCATATAAATTTGTGTGTACAAGTCCGGCCGGAATAATTAGTGGCCCATTGATGCTGCCTGCCTGTTGGCTACGTGCCTGGCGGCAAGGACAGGCCCCCGAGGAGTCGGCGGCGGCGCGTCCTGCCTGTCATAATTGCAATTAAAATGTGCGCGTGAAGTGCAAACACTTTGGGCCAGCGCAGGGAGAAAGAAAAACAAACAGCAGGATTGTGCAAATTAAAATATAATTAGAGATAAACAAGCCGAAACAAGCTGAAACAAGCCGAAACAGGCTGAAATAAGTGGGAAACAAGTTGAGTCGCTGCGGCAATTAGCGGTGCCTCAGTTTGGGCATAGACAGTGGCGCCGCCTGTTGGCCAGCGGCGGCGGCGGCAGTAGCGGCGCGCACGTACGCACGCACTTTCCACTGGAATTGTGTGCCTGGAAGCCAACCCCTGCTCCGTTGGGCAAAACACTGCGTGTGCGAGTGAGAGAGAGAGTGTGAGAGAGAGAGGCAGCTACTCGCTGCGTCGACTGCGCTGCTACCTGGCAACTAACGAGGCAGTAATTTTGAGGCAGGCAGCATTAGCTTGCCTCAAAGGCCTATGCCCTGCCCCCGCCCCTCTCCACTCCCGAGTTGTCTTGAGTCGCCTCAGCCAGAGTTGCCCTGGCTACTTTAAGCCAGCGTCGTCATCGCCTTCTTTATATTAAGTATACGCAGCGTTGGGCTCATGTGAGAGCAGAGCAGAGCAGCGCAGCGCAGCGCTGAGCAGGGAGGGATTTGCTCGAGGGGGAGTTGGCTCAGCCCACAGAGCACGTGAGGGTCGTTTTTTTTTTTTTTTGCCTCTGCTGCCGCTCTGAGGCCACACCTTCTGCAGGGGTGACTGAAACTGAAATTTTCTGCATGCGCCGCTGACGACGTCGCGACGCGTCGCTTTTACTTTTGTTTACTTGGGATTTTCGATAGCAAAAGCAGCGAATTTTTCTTCCGTTTTTTTTTCTGTTTGTGCCTACGCTTCTTGGGTTTTTTTTTGTATAAATAAAAATCTACATGGCAGCGGGGTCGGGTCGGGTTGGTTGGGTGGGAAACGAAATCTGCTTTATGAAATGTCAAAACTTCAAAGCAAATTTAAGTTAAATGCAAGAAAATGAGAAAATATACACTTGAGTGCGTATGAAGAAACATTTTCCAACAACGCGTTTCCTCTGCTCGCAGCTGCCTTAGCTGTTGTTGTTGTTGTTCTTGTTGTTGTTCTTGCTGTTTGTTTTCCTTCGTTTTTCCCAGTTTTTCATTGTCCATTGCACGTTGTTAGGCTTGTTGCCGCTGTCGCTGCTGCTGTTTGAACTGTTGTTGATAGCCTTTATTAGTTGTTGGGCCAAAGCTTAGGCGCATTACATTTTCTTTCAGCTAGGGTATAGCGACTTTGCTAGGAGGTTTGTTATATATATAATATTTATAATAATTTTTAGAGATGACCTTTGGGACCCTATACATTTCGTATAGAACCAGTAATAACTGCAATAGTCGATAGTATATGATAATAAACATTCTATTACTTATGATATATTTATATATTATCTAATCATTAGTAAACGTACATATGTTATTTGTGTGTTGATTTTTAAAGTAAAAAGAGCATGTTGGGTTTAAAACTATGTATATAATTTGAGTTTCTGCCTTTTAAATAGATGTGGTTTTATTTTAATATATACATTATAACACCCAGAAGCATATGAATATTGATAACAAATTTGATATTTCTAGCTCTTATAGTCTCAGAGTTTTAGACGTTCATACAAACAGAAAGTCAGGCTATAAATATTTTGCATATTTTATAAGTATTTTATATCTTTCTTAGAGCATACAGTCTTCTGCTTTTTGCAACTTCTTCTTTTAATATACATTCTTGTTATTTTTTCTGTCCTTTTCTTTTGGTTTACATTTTGTTTTTTTTTTTCGACAGCAGATTTTATTAAAAAATTGTGTATTAAATCAATTGCGTGCAGCTTTCCGTTTGGGGGTGTTGAATGTGTTCATGCATAAAGCGGATGTGTGGGGGGGGGGGGCCTGAAACTCAGCACATCAAATGGTAGAGATGGTAAATCACATTATGGAGAGGAGGAGCAGCTGTGGTGGGAGCTGATTCGACTACTCGGCCATTTTGAAGCAATTTAACCTGTAACAACTGATGTAATTATTACTAAACTTATTCATTTTTGGGGTTGCTCAACCATAAAAGAATCTCAATTACAATTAGGTTGGTTTTTTAAAGACTTAATAAAGGAAACATATATTAATTGTGCTTGAGATGGAAAGAGAAGGCTGATTATAATAAGGCCAGGAAGGATTTTTTTCTAATAAAATTATAAAATAAAACCTATTTCTGTATTTTTAATTATATTGTATTTTGATTGCTGGAAGAACCCTCACTAAAAGTAAATTTATACATATTGTAGTTTGCTTTAAGAACCTTCAATAAAATATATAAAACAATGCAATTTTTCAAGAGTTTTTACTACTTAACCAAAACAGGGATCCGACTCCATCTGATTATTGTCAACTCATCTACTTACTCTAATTGCAAATGCGCTATGATCTTTCCCTCTGAGCACAGTCCCTAGCAAAGTCTTGTACACGGCCATCTGGCAAGTCTCTTTCTGCAGACGCTGCTGCTGAGGATTAGTGACCCCAACCCGGGGCAGGAGAAGGGGCCACCAAATGGGCGGCTGATTAATTTTAGCTTTTTGTCTAATGAACTTGCCCGCAAGAATTTAATAAACATCACACTGTCCGCTTTATGGGCCACAAAAAATTGCCAACGTCTGCGTGAAAGAAAAATAGTAAAAAAAAAAGGAAGGCGAGAATGGAATAAAAAACGACAAAAGCCAAATGGAACAACGGGAACAAGTAGAGGAAAAATCATCTCTGGTAAGTTGTAAAAATTGTCTTTTAATGCCACGAAAATCCAGCAGATTGCCACGTAGTGCTAATAAAATAAAGTTATGTCCAGGCATAAAAAAAAGGAAGAGAAAAAAACTCCACTGGAAATTGTGAGAAATAGTGTTCGCTCTCTGTTCGTTATTTTTCCTCTTTTTTTTTTTTTATATTTAGCCACAAAAAATGGCGTTGAAAATTGTGTGCGCGCGCGCAAGCTGCCCCGCACATTGATGGTGAAACGGAACGCATCATTAATCAAGTGTCCGGCGCCTAAGCACCGTTATTCATCATTGCTTCTGGATGAGACGACCCCCAGAGCTCTAGACGTGTGTTCTCTATAAGCGCCCTCTCTCTGTGTGTGTGTGTGTGTGCGGCAGCCATATTTGTTTGCTCTGTGGCTGATTTTGTGGCTAAAAAGTTTGGAATTTTGAATTTGGTTAGAGCAGGCAGTGGCATATCATCTTGAAATTCCTTCTGAGGTTGCGCTTTTTGTGGTTCAGTCTGGGCAAATTCTTCAAAAATCTGCATCTTAAATTAAAATTGTTTTCAGCAGATATTTTATATACAATATTTTTAAAAGCAGCTCTTGAAATTCGTATATAATATGAATTTCAATTTATTTGCCAGTTATTTATCTAACTATCGTAGTTAATTTCGTTTTCGTTGTAATCCCACAAATTTCTGTAGATTTCTTTAATAACTTAGCCAGCCACACGTGCACCTTGAACGCAAAAGCCGCAGGAAAATCAACCAAAAATGGAAATTCAGCCACCCTAATGGCTCATATCAATTTGGCTCAGACGCGTGCTGCTGCTGATGGGCTTTATACCCTGTAAAATAAGGAAATGAGAGTCGTATTTACTATGGATTATTGAAACAAGTTGAAATATGTTTTTCCTTGCATTTCTAATTATTTGTTTATTTTTAACTACTCAATGAAAACTTCTTGAAATATCTCAGGGAAATAATATTAGAATATTCCACAATGTGCTGATGTTTCTATTCTATAAAATAGTTCACTTTTCGCAGCGTATCTTAGAGCTCTAGTAAATACTTCCTTTCTTTCCCATCATTTTGCTATTTGAATATCTTTGTAAACTGTCATTAGGGTATTTCGCGGTCGAGTGCGTTGAGTTGCCCCAAGCTCTTCTTGCTTATTTACTTTTCCTTCCTTTTTTATACCCTTGCAGAGGGTATATTAGTTTTGGCCAGAAGTTTGCAATGCACCTAAGGAGACATATACATAAATTATATATATTATGAAATAGCATCGGCAGGGGAGTTCCGTCTGTTGCAACTAGTCACTCAGTTTTAGGGATATTTTAATGAAAATTCGGTGTTTTTTCTGCTTCAATCACTCATAACTTTTGCAAAAATCATTTGTTTTAACTCGGAAATGGCTTTTTGATCATGGTATTAAGCCTAAACTAATTCTGCACTTCAATTTGATCGATTTAAGAACTTCGATATTTTTGCAATTTTTCCATGCAACCCCCTTGTAAAAATTTTGAAAATTTTCAAAAGTTTGACATATTAGTTTTTTGCCTAAAATCAATTAAGATATTCATAATTAGCATAAAAATCCAATCCGCAGCTAACGGACACCAAATGTGAAAGATATGCGTATTTGATCGATTTTTCTGGGTTTTCTTTCCTCTTTCACATCGCTATTTGTGAAAATTGGTATTTTTTGATCGTTTTTCACGTATAACTTTGCCAAAAATCATTTGATTTAGCTCGGACATGACTTTATAAGCACTGTATTATGCCTAAATTGATTCTGCATTTCAATTTGATCGATTTGGGTACTTCGATTTTTTTCGACTTTTTCCTATCAACCCCCTTGTCAAAATTTTGAAATTTTTTCAAAAATTAAAATTTTTTATTTTTGATTAAAATCGAATAAGATATTCATAATTAGCATAAAAGTCCAATCCGCAACTGATTCGGACACCAAATGTGAAAGATATGCATATTTTATCGATTTTTCAGGGTTGTACTATAAATTATTTCTTTGATAAAAATGTACTATTAGCATACTCATTTACAATGCAACTACACTTTAACAGGTGTATAAAAGACTTAAATGTAACCTTAAATTAGAAAGGGTATATAATCTTCGGCATGCCGAAGGTAGCTTTGTTTTTTTCTGATTTTGGGTCTTTTTTATCCGCACTTTCTCAAGAGTGTGCTGGGCCTTATGGGCGAGTTGTTTTTGCGGCCTGCCAGTGAATTTAGAACATCATAAATCAGGCTTATATTTCACTAAATCATCAGGGAAACACGCGACAAAGTTTCAGAGTGAGAGAGAGAGAGAGAGAGAGAGAGAGAGCGAACGTCAGCCTGTTTCTGGCTAATGCTGCTAATGGACTTCTTACATTAGAGATTGCCGATCCCCCGGCTGACTGAGTGACTGGTTTTTGGTGGTTATCACAACAGCATCAAATCTGCCCTGACACCCCTTCAAGTGTCAGTTACATATTGTCGGGACAACAAAATGCTTCACATTTTCATCAAATGGGAAAACAAGCACCCAAAAAAAAAAGAGAAAACCGAACCGAACCTCGTAAAAAAAAGTTGCAGACGCAGGCAGAATTTGCATACGCAGTGGCAGAGGCAGCAGGAGCAGGAGGAGCAGGAGCAGCTGAAGCAGCGTACAGGATGCGGATGCGGTGCTTTTGTTGTTGTTGTTGTCCTGCTGCTGTCTATGCAGGAAGTGTTGTAGAAATTCAGAAAGAAATGGCTACAAAATGCCGCTAAACTTTGCCAGTCATCCGACATCTGTGCGGGGCAGAAACTTCGACCTTCCCTCGGCATGGCATGGGTGTTGTGTTTTTTTTTTTTTTTTGGCTGGGAAATTAAATAGAAATCATATGCAAATTCAAATTGAGTTTTCGATTAACCCTAAAAATGCCCAAGCGATGCTGTGGCATCATATTTGGCACTCTCCCTCTCTCTTTCTCACTCTCTCTCTCGCTTCGCTTTCACATCACGTCGACGTGTTTAAGTACGCATCATTTGCTGTTTGTTGTAATTTAATTGGTTTGGCTTTTGGCAGGTTACCTGATCCCCCATCCCAGCCCAGCTCTACCCTTCCTGCTGCTCTCAATGCCAATGAGGCAACTAATTTATGCGGAGACGTCACGACGTTACGGCAAAAGGGTTGCACGTGCAACGTGTTCTTGAGAAGTTGCTTTATTAATTATTATTCTAATTAATAAGAAGCCTGGCAGCCTTTCAGCCTGGCAGCCTGCCTGCCAATTTGCATATGAGTGACACAACAGGACATGGGCTTCCTGTCACGCAGCCTGCAGCGAGTCTGAAAGGACGAGACTGTGACTCAGAGCACGTACAGCTCAGAGAGAGAAAGAGAGAGACAGCCTCCTCTCGTAGAGGGTCCCTGCTCATACTCATGCATTATGCAAGTCTCAGGCTCAAAGACGCGTGAGAAACTCAACTGTTAATTAATATGCAGCAGATATCGAGCTGAGGCATAAACGTGAAGTCAGCTGCAGCTGCTGCAGTTTATCGATATCATTGACAGTAATCGAATTAGCCAGGGCAGCAGCTCAACAGGTTTGGCAACAACTCCCTGGCAATTTGGCAAATACTCTGCTAATCCCTAAATACCCATTGATAGTTTCCCCTACCCCTCTCACAACCCTCCCCTGTTGCGATTGTTTGCCAATCGGGTATCGATCGCACACTCTCTCCCCCCTCCCATCTCTCTCTCTCCTGTGTGCAGTTTTGCCAAATTGACAGAGTCAAATGTCAAATCAATTAGGCGTAGAGGGGGTAACACTGGCAAATCTCCCCCTTAGTGTCGACGCCTCTGTTTGTCTTTTTATGTCATTTACATTGTCATGTTTGCTAATTCCCTTTTGTTCGCCGCCTTTGCTTTGTGCCTATTTTCGCCAATTTCACTTTCACCGCAAATCGCTTTCTTTTGTTCACCGCCGACGGGCTACAACCCTGGCGAGAGAGAGAGAGAGAGAGAGAGAGAGAGAGCGGGAGAAAAGTGTGCCAATTTCACAGGGTGTGCTAATTATGAAGTGACAGTTATGACAGTCAACCGTGAACGGGATTTCAATTAGTAAACAATACCGAGGGATTATTGTGAGGTTAGGTTAGGCTTAGCCATGCGTGAGCCTGGCAACTCTGGAGCGCTTCTCTTGTCTTTTGTCTTTGTCTTTTGCATCTTCAATAAAATTCATAAAAAATTCAGCACAAAACAATTTCTTTTATGGGCATTTTTGTGCCACGCCTACCCCTACTCCAGCCTCTGCCGGCGGCGGCGCTGGGCAGCTCAGCGAAATTGGTTTTTAAAAATATTCCACATTTCAATCTTTCGCTTAACTCCCCCTCCCCCTGGCCCCTGGCTGGCCCCTTAGAGACTGCGTAGGCGGTTTCCACCTTGGTGCAAGTTATGGACGCACATTATAATAAAAGCCACTGCCAGGAACAGGGACAGGGAAGGGGACGGGGAGAGGGCCAGAGCTACTGTGCTGTCCCTGCCGTATCTGGTGTCCTGTATCCATGTTTTTTTTTTTTGGGGCGCCTCGCTGTGTGGGCCAAGCGTTTTGGCTTTTACTGTCCCCACAAATAACAATCAAAATATCCTGCCCTCTCCTGCCCTGGCAGGCTCCACGTAATCTCGGGCCGCAGGATAAGCATAGCTGTTGGCCTGGAAATTGCCGTCGCCCTTGCGCTGTTCTGCAGAAATTACAGGTGCCTAATGCAAATTTGTGTGGCATATTTTGTGGCTGAGCTTCGTTTCTTTTGCGCACAAAATTTAAATATATAAAAAAATAATTCGAAATTCTTTTTTTTCTGGCATTTTTGTGCCTACGTTTGCAGAAATCAATTTTTTGCCCCGTTCTCTCTTTTCGAACTCGTCGCCGTCTGATGCTGATTCGATTCCGTGCTCTGCTCTCTGGGGCTGATTGTCATCATTCAGGCTGAAAAACAGATTTGCCTCCAATCAACGTGCACTTAATTTCGTTTATTTGATTGGATTTGTGTTTACATGGCTGCTCAGACACACACACAAGAGTAAGAGAGATGGGTAGACAGAGCGAAAATTCAAATTCAAATTCAGTTTGGAATTTTTTGGATGCTGCGGCGAAATTAGAAAATCAAATCAAGTTGCCGCATCCAGCCGCAACGTTTATGCAAGTAAATTTATGAATATTGAAAAATTAAATAGAAATGTTTGCAGTGCAAAAATGACCCCCCTTCCCACGCTCCTGACTTGCCAAAAAAAAAGCGAAAACTGGGAACAGAAAGCAACATGGCCACGGAAGTGGTGCGAGCTGCTCCTGCTCCTGCTCCTGCTGCTGCTTTTTTCGACCATTTTTCCAATGATGGATTTTTCGAAATTTTAATGGTAGCTGCGAGTGCTTCCCCCCCCCCCCTACCCCCTCGTAGCACACTTGCCCACTCGTAGTTCCCATTTCGCAGTTCTCAGTTCTCAGTTTAAGTCGCCGTCATCGTCTGGCGTTGTCAGGGGGTGTGCGACCCTCTGCCTGGGTGGGTGGTGCGTTTTTTTCCCTCTCTCTCTCTCACTCTCTCACATTTTTTTTTCGCTTTTTCATTTCCTTTGTTTGGCAGCCGCCATTGAGGGTAACGCAACATTGCGCTGTGGGTGGAAAACTTAAGGGATGGAATCGATATTTGTTTTCCATAACAGGCATCGAGACCTGGCCTGGCCCAGGCCAAGGCCTGCCTCGAGACGCCACGGCCTAATCTAATGCGCCTCGTGCCTCGAGTCTCAGGGGCAGCTCTGCCCTGACGATGTTTACACTCTGCCCCTCCCCTCTCCCCCTCCCACTCAGTTCTAATCAATATGCGCAAATGATAATTTTTAATGGCTTCCGAACGCGTTTGTTTATCGGCAACGGCAACGGCGACGGCAACGCGCTGATTTGGCCATATTTGATTTTGCCAGCGCCGCAGTGCAAATTTAATTTTAATGCCGACGTCGACGCCTTCGCAAACTAAACGGAAATTTAATTTCCAAGCAACTTTTGACGCAGTTCAGGCCATGTTCGAGAGATGGCCCAGAGCAAAGAGCGAAGAGCAGAGGCTAAAAGAGATACACAGAGAGAGAGAGAGAGAGAGAGAAAGCTCCACTTAATGCTGCCCATATGCCGCAGCTCAGCTCGTTGCCTCCTGCTGCTACTCTGGCTGCCACGCCCACCCCAGCCTGCCCGCCTTTTGTCTTGCCTCGATATTTAAATGCTAATTGCTTTTTAATACGCTAATTTTGGCTGCTCCGCTGCCGAGTCGAGTCGAGTCGAGCTTATTGCGGATTAATTTTACAAGCTAATTTCTTATGTAAATGCCCCATTGCATGTTGTTCCGGGGCGTGAGGCAGCAGGGGGGAGCAGAGAAGCAGGAGAAGGGATGTATTCCTAGAGCAGGTAGTATCTTGTATCTTGTATCTTGTGGAAATGCTAATTCGCAGGCATTGCGTTGCGCTGTAATTAGAAGGTAATTTAAGTTATAATAAATATTTCACTGGCAGCTTAAGCCTCAGAAGGGGGGGCGTATTCGACTTGATACCTTATCTAATCATTGGAACTGGAACTGAGATGGTTGTAACTAAGGATTACAGATGAGCAAAGAATTCTCTGCGGATTTAAATTTGAATTTCTCTAATTGCAATCGATCTTGCAATGCGGACAGGGAATTAAGTACATAAATTAAATGTTCTAACCGAATTTACTTGGGTTTTTATGGGCTATAAGTGTGATATCTCTTACTGCATTTTTTTTTTTAAACTTAGGATTATAAATACTTTTTTATTTAATTTACTGTGCATCAAGTTCTTAGCTCAAATTGCAATCAATCTCGCGCTGCGATTTAAATCTCTAATTAAATATCCTAACTGAATTAACTTGGTATAAAGAAAATTCTTTATAGATATATTGTTTTTCTGCCTCGTCTACACTCTCTCACTGTCGCTTTCAATGATATCTGTTTCACTCAACCGTCGCTGATTATAAAAGTGAAATCGTATCCCTGCTAATTTCGAACCATCTGACAGTCGAAACTATGGCACAATCCCCCAGATAGACAGACACACAGGGACGGAACAGACCTAGGACAGACACAAACCGACAGATGCACGGCATATTAATCTCAAACAAACAGATAGCGCCGAACCCATCACACACACAGAATAAAAAAAAAAAAAAATAAAAAAAAAAGAAATCTCGCTATAAAATCCTTTTTTCTCTGCCTGTCGTTGGCTCGTTTAATGCTAAATTATATCCCTATGCAAATAAGTTTTTTTCTCTTGATTTTTTCATTAAATCATGACGATTTGACAGTGGAGAAAAAAAAAACACGAACCGAACCGAACTGATGCCACGACCTCGATACGGGCACTGTGCAAAGAAAGGGTTGGCTGGCCCGCAGTCCTTGCCCTGTGCCCTATGTGCCCGAGGTCATGCAGAGGGCAAGGGGAGCGAGACGAAGCGCAGATACGTTTAGTTTGTTTGTTTGCTTTGGCGGGTAAGGTACCAAGTTGCCCTAAGGGGGGCAGGGAGAGAGGGAAGAGGGGCATTGCTTACTCAGCCCGTAAATTGTCAGCTTGGATTACTTGGTAAAGAGAATGTGTTCTAACTATAAAGAAACTACTTAGATATATAACATATATTAAATATATAAAAATACCTTATTTATTTTAATAAATAAAAGTAGTTAAAATTAATAAATTACCACATATTCTCTTGTTTTTTAGAGTTTTTATAGTCTTGTTATTTTTCCCTACATTTTGAACTCAAATTTCTTTCATTCTTTTCCACCCCTCTACCTTTTCTCATTCGCTCATTCCTCTCACTGCTCAATTCCAATAACTATCGATCTTCCAATCAAGAGAAAGCAACCCCTAAATCGATATGCTGGCACTACAGCGCCGCCTAGCGTTGTGTAGCAGAGCAAGGTAAGACCCGGCACAGGCAGTGCCTGTGAAACTGTAGGCACCGCCTCTCTGCCTGCTTCTTGGGCTAATTTGAAGCTCACGTGTGCAACGTACGTGTATGTAGGGCAACTACACTGTCCTCCATCATTACACTCAACTACAAAGTCATTAATGCAAAATAAACAACTGCAACTGGGCACAGTGTTTGCATTATAATTTCCTGTCTCTCTCTCTCTCTCTCTCTCTTTCTACCTCTGCTCCGCCTGTGCCTCGATCCATCACGCATCGCAGCTCTCGAAGCTTTCGATCAGTGACACAGCCTGCAGCAAGTGGCGAGTTGTGTAAGCGCAATTTACAATTTGCAGTTGCAGTTGCCTTTACCCAATTTCCAGTTGCTTTTACTGGTTGCAAGTTGCCTCTGCCCGTTGCCTCTGCCCGTTGCAAGTTGCCTCTGCCCGTTGCCGTTGCCGTTACCCAACCCATCCCACTTGGCGGCGGCGAATGTCGCCTTGCAATTAACACAAGTGCCCAGCGACGTTGTAGATGTTCCCGTTCCCAGAACTGCCGCGTCTCGTTGTCCTTCGCGTCGACGTGCTCCTCCTGCTCCTGCTCCCGCTCCTCCTCCTCTGCCTCCTCCTCCTGCTTGTTGTGCTCCTCGTTGTCGCACTTAATGTCTGAGGCGTGCGTCACAAGCAGCGTGCGCTGCCCTGTCATTAAAATAATGCATGCATATGTGAAGTATGTGGGCAGTCGGGGTTGCAGGATGCACAAAGACACAGGGACACAGCAGGGAGAGGAAGGGGGGAGGAGTGGAGCAGGCAGAGGCAGAGCGACTGAGTAAGGTAGGAAGGTGTTTATTAACAGATCGTTTGCCCAGCGTTGTCGTCTCTGTGCACTCTCGAGTCCCATTGAAATGACTACCCTACCCACTCCTCACTCCCCTCCTCACTACCCACCCCGCTGCACTCACTTAATGAAGCTTTCGAGCAGAAAATCATACAAAGTGTGCGATATATTTAAAAAAAAAAAAAGAAATAATAATTATAATAACATGAATTACGTTAGCAGACGCGACGATTACCCCGTCTGGCTGAGTGTATCCCCCAACATTGTTGTCCAGTCTATCATTATGAGTAGAGTAGCAGCTCCAACCTGCCCGATTGCCATCTTTATGAAGACATAACGACTTGTGCGACAACTGACTCGATATACCCCACGATTGCGTGCAGCCTCGTACTGTAATTAGAATGCGACATATCGAAATTATTATTATATTATGCGCTTTTCATGCTAATTTATTGGCGCTTCTGGTAATTTTAGCTTGACATGCCACGGCTCCAAGGAACTTTCTACAATTGCAGGAAATTTCAAGATATTTCAAGCTGAAGAAGTCTGCTTTCCCTTAACCTACTTGTATATATCAAGACTTGAAGCATTATCCACGCATTTGGGGCATCTTTTCCTAGAATAAACTCAGCAGCTTCTGCAGGCAGTTCCAACTCTCAGTATATACCATATAACGCTGCCTTCCTGTACCGTCCTTCACCTACATCGATCTACAGTCTCGAAATGCAGCATAATCAACGCATTTACGGCTTCTTTCCCAAGAAGAACCTCATCAGTGGAACTTGTTTTTTTTTTTTTTTTTTTTTTTTATGGCCAACTTTTACTTTTTCTTTCGCTTTGGCAGCTCTTGATGGATGTATCGCATTTAGGTAGGACGTGGAAGCTCTGGGATAATTATACTTAATTTGATGCGAATGAATGTGAAGCGCGTTGTAGAGTTGCCTCAGCCCCTTGCCCCTCCCCTGCCCTCCCCTGCCCTGGCTCAGCTTTGTTTGCTTAACTGTGTGCGAATCCTAACGCCGGAGCCAGCTGACCAGCTGGACTGACTCCTGGCCAGATCGTGGCTGATTGAAGGGTTTCATGTCTTGTGGCATCGGCACGCAAAGTGCTGCATGTTTACACTGTCGATTATCCCCGTTGCAGGCATAAAAAGAGGAGATAATTTGTTGGCCAAAACTGATCGATTGAACACCGATCCTGCGAGTTTCGCTTGCTTAACGGCTTAACCCGAGTCACTTCCTCTTTCCATCCCTCTTGTCTTCTGTTTGTTTTCTTTGCTCTGGCTCTGCTCGATCGTTAACACAAATTAACGAGCAATCATCAAATCGAAATATCTCGATCTGGTACCCGTTCCTGGGCACGGGTTCTCTCCTCTCTCCCCCTGCTGCCTGCCAAGCGTTTATTTTGAAATTAATGCGCAACTTGAGGAGGAGCTGGAGGAGCAATGCAGTAGCAGCTGCATCACTGCAACTTGCAACTTGCAACTTGCAACTTGCGGTATTCTCATTAACCATTGAAATTACAACGGCATCGGGCGATGACGATGACGATGGCGATGGCGATGCAGTTGACCAGCCGGCTGAGGCAGTTCCTGTTCGTGTAGAGTCCGCTTAGTATGCGCGGCATTTACAACATAATTCATTCGTCCAGCGAACCGCTTAGCCCCATAATTATGAATAGGCATTTGGGCAACTTGTTGGCATCGCATCGGGTTTATTAATTGCTTTTTAATAATTGCAGTCTGCAAAACAATTTCGCATTTTACATGACCAGCCCCGGTTACAGCCCCCCTGCATGGTCTGGCATCTTGTACGAAATTATTGAAATTAATTTTTGCATTATCAAGTTTTACATATTTCCGCATCCCCATACGAATTACCCATAATTTATTGCTACAAGTTTTCCACTCTCTCTCTGATATTTATGAGGGGCATTCTTCTTTATATATTTCGCACACAGCTGCAAATTAAATGGGAAAAATGCAGGCAAATCCCAACGCTATGGTAAACATATTTATTTAGAATTTAAGTGAGCCTTAGTATAGACAGTTTTTAAATAGAAACATTTATTTATACTTTTGGAAAACTTTGGAAACTCGAGAAAACTTTGAGCCTTTTTTGATGATGTTTTGTAATTTACACTGTACTTTTACCATTATAAACTGTTAGAAGGCAAATTCAAAACTTAATTGCAAAAAGCCGCTTGGCAATAGCTTCTTTAGTTATTCCTAAATTCCAATTTTAAAATTAAATTATAATATTTTTTTATTTTCCTATGATCCGCACTGCTTGCACTGCTTGCTCATCCGCAGCATCCTTTTGCACTGCTTGCACGGCGATTGCTTTCCAGGTTGTGCCACAGATGGCGCCAGCTGCTGCTGCTTGCTGTGATTTCTGATTATCCTGGGGGTGGGCTGGCTTGCTGAGAGTTTCCTTGGGTTTTTACTGTGTGTACTGTAAGATTTGCAAAGTGCAAATAATTGTAATATATTTATATAATAAATTTTAATTTTTGTATGATATTTTTATGCTTTTCAACTAAAAAGGCTATAAAAGTAATGCTATTACAAATTTCCTTATAAAAATAGTAGTATATATTTAGTTTTATTAAAATTCTTATTTAATAATTCAGCAGACTATTTCCAAGCTGCAATTCTGCACCATAAAACTCTAAAATTTCTCTCAGTGCAGTGCATCCCTGGCTCCTATTGTCTACTAATTAAACAAAGGCGACCCCTTTCACACCTTACATAATTCACAAAAAAAAAACTGTTACAACCTTCTTTGTGTCTCCTGTAGTGCACGAAATTTGCATAAGTTTTGCGAATAACCAAAACGAGCAAAAATATTAATTTTCACAGTGTGAGGCATGTCTTCCCTGCCCGTTCTCCCCCCTCCCTATCTCTCTCGGGGCATTCAAATGCAAATGCAAATGAGGCAACAATGACAACAACAGCGGCGACATTTGATCGTTTTTTTTTAGTTTGGGTCTCCGTTAGGGTCTCCTCTGCTGCGATCCTTTTCTTTCTTTTCTTCTGCGCAGCATTTTTGCATATAAATCATGTTTCTTTTTTTTCTGTCAAGGATTGCAACCCTGTCAAGGAATTTGCATGCAGAAGGGTTGCTCGGTGATTTTCACACGTGGAGAAGGGGCAGGGGCTGGGGCAGGGGCAGGAGCAGGAGCAGGAGATTTCAGCCTGAGGCGTGTGAAACCAAAGTTGATTCAATTAGCGCGCTTAGGCGATCCTTCGGTTGCTGCTTCGATTATGATTTAGCCAGAAATGCTGCACTTGCTGCAGCATGATTTATCGAATGTGGCTGCCACGCCCCTTCCTGCCTGCTCACCTGCCTCCCCCCAAAAAGTGCTCAACTACACGTGTGCCAAATTCATTTCCACCCACAGACATCAATGGGGCGGGGAGGGAAGCCTGTGCGTGTGTCTGTTTGCTAAAGGATAACAACAACAAGGACAGCTAATACACAATTTGCATATATTTATCCATCAAATTGATGGATGCTACTGCTGCATACGAGGCGGAAGAATGCGGGGGAGAGTGGAGGAGGAGGAGGAGGAGGAGCAGGCGACCGTAGACAGCCAAGCGTGGCGTTGTTGCTTTGACACGTCGCAATACCCCCAAAAGGATAATGACAAAGACAGCTCCAGCCACGACAATGCCGCACAGAGAGAGAGAGAGAGAGAGAGAGAGAGAGAGAGAGAGCAGGAGAGAGAGACACACACATGCGAGAGACAAGCGTGAGCAATTTGCAAGGCGCTGGTGAAAAAGGGCAACAGGAAACTGCCAAGGAGCAGGCAGGCGGGAGCAGGGAGCCAGGAGCAGGCAGGCAGGCAGCCAGGCAGAGGCAGCAGGGCGCATCCTTTAAGTTTCCTTTTCGCCTAGGTACCTTACCATACCGTACCCTGGCAGCCAGTCAGCCCGACACTTCAATCGTGCGACGTTCGACGACGTCGACCAGGACGACAACAAGGAGCGAGCGAGCCTGACTGCCATGAGAAAATTACATTTTCTCCGGAAAAGCACTCAACCCGAAGACATCTTCCGTTGGCAACCAAAGAGAGAAGAGAGAGAGAGAGAGAGAGAGCAGTTGCTCCCGCAGGGAGAGCAGGCAGGGCGGGGGCAGGGGCTGCTGTAGTGCGGTAAAAGAAGCTGGCAAGCAAGCAGCATGTTGAGGGTAGCTGCCATTGCCAGTTCAAGTGCCGCTGCCACACACAAAGGAAAACACACACACACACACACAGAGAAACACACATGTGTGTGTGTGTGTGCTGCTTCTTTATATCCTTTCGCCGTTGCTGGCGCTGATAACAAAATTTTCTATTTTATCTCATAAAAATATATGTTTGTAGCAAGTAGCACACTGTACCCCGCTCTCTACCCCCGCTCTCTACCCCGCTCTCTACCCACCCCAGCACATTCCTTACATATATCTTTTTTTATGTTGCGTTTCTCTTGGCATTGTCCTTTGCTTGTCCTCCATGAAGTCGAGCTGAGCTGCGCTGCTCAGTTGTTTTTCGTTTTCGTGGCCAACAATCGATATTTCTTATGCGCTCAATTAAGCTCACGGGGCGGATTAGTTTAGACACACCTACTAAATCACACGCCCTGCTCCAGCTTGCAAATTTTTTTGTTGCCTACTTTTCCGCGCAACTCTTTTTCGCCGCATTTAATTTCGACGTGCTGCGATTTAATGAGCGACGGCAAAGCGAACAGCTGCGAAACGGCGAGAGGCGGCGAAGCTGGCGATAAAAATAAAGAAAGCGCGCAAAACAAGTCGCACGAAAAATTAAAAGAAGAAAATGAATGAACGACGACGACGACGACGACGACGGCGACGACGTCATCAGCTGTTGCTGTTGCTCGCTGCTGCTGCTGCTGCTGTCGTCATTAGTGCGCGGGGGGAGGAGGAGGGCAGCAGAGGCAAGGCGAGGCAACGTGGGTGCGATGAATGAAAATGAAAAGCGCGCAAATGAAAATGAGCGCTAAAGCACGTGTTGCCGGCACGGAGAGAGAGAGAGAGAGGAATGAGTGAGTGGGAGAGCGACAGGCAGAGGCAGCGCTGTGGCTGCTTAGAGATGACAGCGAAGCCGGACAAAACTAATTGTGTTATTTCAACTTGTTTATAGGGATAGAGTGGCACGCAAAATGTTATGATAGTCAGGCTTGTTATAAGGCTTAAATAGCTTAGGATTGTGGAATGAAACTTGGCAATAATATATATTATATATATAAATAGGTTTTTGTTTTTTATAAATAGCAGTATCTACAAAGTTTTTAAACAAATAAAAATCAGTTTTCTTGTTTTAAATATTTATTGTTATATATTTTTCAATTTTCTCAATTTTCCAATTATAATAATAAACTGGTTCAGCTGCAGGTTAAGACATTTTTTGGCGAAATAAAAATATAAAATAAAGTTTTACAATTTTATTTTTTAATAAATAAATAAAATATATGTTTACACTCTTAAAATGCACTTTAGCAGGCTAAAAACTGATTAATTTCAGTTTGATATTAGCATATTAAATTAATTATATCATATTTATGGTATACCTAAGCATATTTGATATGTGTATCTGTATCTTTTGGTGCTGTATCTATTTTAGCTGTATCTTTTGTCGCAGTATCTCTTCTAGCTGTATCTTTTGTAGCTGTATCTATTGTCAATGTATCTGTATATCTTTTTGTATCTATATGTGTACACGTACATATGTATCTGTATATACAGGCATCTGCCATATATCATATGAATCTCCTACTCTGCATTACATACATTTATCAACTGTCTGTGCCACCTGCCCTCCCCCTCTTTGCCTCCCCCTCTTCAGCCTACTAAGTGCTCTCGGCTTACGCATACGTGTTATCCAAATAAATTCGATACTCGCCCCCAAAAAATAAATCCCACACGCAGCCCAGACTCATCATTGAACAACAGAACACACGCTCGCTCTCTCTCTCTCTCTCTCTCGCTCGCACTGCTTCACAATTAAAACAAAAATGGCACCCACAACAAGGCAGCAGCGATGGCACGTCCTCCTCCTCCTCCTCCCCCTCCTCCTCCTCTGCTGCAGCTGACTGGCGTCCTTGAACTAGAAACCCGTTTAATTTAACTGTTGCTTAATTGCTGCGCAGCTACGCCAACAGCAACAGCAACAGCGACAGCGACTGCGACGTCGCCAGGTTACGTCATTAAATTTTTGTTTTCCTTTCGCCTGCAGGCTGCAGCCTCCGCCTCCGTCTCATCCGCAGTCATCGTCGCTGCTGCGCTGCTGGAAAACTTCATTTTCGTGTAATTTTCGGTAGTCTTTGTTTCTCATTTTCATTTTCATTTTCATTCATTACGCGAGCGTTCGTCGTGCTGCGTCGTGTTAATTTGCTCGTGCCACATGCCACAACGTTCCGCACGGCAATTATGCGCGGGCACGAAATGGAAAATGGAACACGAAACTGAAGTGACGGCGCTGTCGCTAGCGCTGCCTCTGCTGCTGCTGGTGGTGGCTTCGGCTCTCTCTCTCACTCAATCAAGCAGTGCAAGCGAGAGCGCACTGCTGTGTGTGAGCGAGAGAGCGCGCCATGCAGAGGCAGAGCGCATGCGCACTGGACGCTGCCTACGTGCTGCCTTCCCCTGTGTGCGTGTGTGTGTGTGTGCGTGTGCGTGTGCCGGCTACGAAGCAGCGTGTGCAGCACTAAAGGCGAATAATGGTGGCCGGGTACCGTTAGCGCCGACGCTGGCAGAGGCAGCACAGCAGCAGCAGCAACAGAGCCGCAGGCGCGCTGCGAGTACACACGAAATTTGCATGCGCCCAAAATCGGGTTAACTGTGTGTGTGTGTGTGTGTGTATAGCAGAGACTGAGACTGAGTATGGCCTGCTGCTGGCAGTGAGTGTGCAGGGGGGGGGAGAGAGAGGGGAAGAGGGGAGGGGGCAGCAGGCGCTTCAACAATATTGCTGTATTTTTGAAATTCCAATTTGCATATTTTGATGTGCGTCGTCTTCGTTGTCGTTCGACAGACAGAGAGGGAGAGGGAGGGAGGGAGGTAAGAGAGGGAGAGGATGGAGAAGAGGGAGAGGCAGGGAAGAGGTAGGGACAGAGCGAGGGAGCGCATAGCAGACAGTCAGCCAGTCCAACTGCCTTTTGCCTCGCACTGTTTGCGCATTTTATAAATTTCAGCAAAGTGTGCAAGAAATCAAAGATGTGGCCCACTGTGCAGGCACAGCAAGTGTCACTGTGAATTAATTAGAGAACCACCAGTTGCAGCAGAGGAAGATTCCTTCTGCAGGTTATTCAACTCGCTTCATTATCCTGTGCTGCCTCAGTCGCTGCCTCAGCCTCAGCCTAATCAAGCAGTGTGGCGTCGCTGCCAGCAGCTTAATGAATGCCCAAGCAGCAGCAGCAGGAGAGAGAGAGAGAGAGAGAGAGAAAGGAAGAGAAGGCAAAACAATAACTGGCAAGTGGCGGCGGCATCACCTTGACCTTGAAACCCACATTTAAAATAATTCACTCGTTAGCGCAGGCAGCGACGCCAGCAGCAGGCAGCATCCTCTTTCTCCTCCTCCTCCTCCTCCTCATCATCATCATCATCATCAGCATCGCGTCGCGTCGCGGCGGCAAAGTAAAAACACAGAGACACGGCCATTATCTCATCAACGAAAATGAAAATGAGCGAAGCAACAGCAGAGGCAGCAGAGGCAGCCGAGGCAGCGCTGCAGCAGCGACGCGCAGAGCAGAGCAGCCACCCTCAGCGTCGCAGCGCCAGCGTTGGCCTCATCAGCTGCGAATTCTCTCATTATCATTTATTCATTTTCGTTTCATTCATTCCCCATTCATTTGGCGCCAGACTCGCGCGCGCTGCTCTCTCTCTCTCTTTCTCCCTCTCTCCCTTCCTCTCTCTCTCCTTCGCTTGCGGCTGGCGCCAAAACAAACTAACGAAGGAGCGCAGCAACCGACGATGCCAGCGCTGCCAGTGCTGCCAGAGTGTGCTGCGTGTGTGTGGGGGAAGGGGGAGGAGGTTGCCAGACAAGGTACATTTTTAATGGGCCAACGAAATTATAACGCAGTCAGCCAGCTGGCAGGTGGCTGCCCTGCGAGGGGGAGGGGAAGAGGGGGACAGGGTTGCCACAGTCTGAAATAAATGAAATGAAACAAGCGGAGCGCAGCAGCAGCAGCACGACCGATGCTTCCGTACTAACTACGAACTTGGCTCATTTTCACACACAGCGCCGCCTCTGCCCTCTGCCCTTTCCCCCCTCACGGAGCAGCAGTGACGTCGTAGCGACGCGCCCCCATTTTAATGCAACAGTTTTTTTGGCGCACTCATTTCCGCCTGCTCCTACGCCCCCGAATCCTCCCACTTGGCCTTGCAAAACGAAAGCGAAATTAAAATGGCAAAATAAATTAATGGCCAAATCGTGCGAGAAGCGAGAAGGAGAGAAGAGAGAAGAAGAGAAGGAGGAGAGGGAGGACTGCAGTTGAGCATGTGTGTCAATGTGACCATATGCAAATTACAAAATGAATTTCAATTATCGATAAACCAAAGTTGGGGGAAATCGCCGGAAATGGATTCACAGTTAGCAAACGCACACACACACAGACACAGAGACACACTGAGCCAAAAATAGCAAAGGTTTCTCAGTGAACCCAATGTGGAATGAGAGTGATTTGCAAAGGACTAGGGCCATGCCTTATAAAGCATATATATAAATTAATCTACTTTTATTTTGCAGGCAACTCTGCTTCTCGCTACAGGTTATTTTTATCAATTCTAAGTGTATTATATACATCTAACTGTATGCTATATATTTCATAATATTTTCATTTAAACCATGACGAATTTCTACGCAATCTGTCTATAAGAAATAAGTTCTAAAAATACATAAGAAACAGTTAGAAATATAATAATAAACTCGAGTTATATTCATGCGTCATATACATATGTCTATAATATCATTCTATATTCATGTTTAAATCAGCAATAAATTTATTTTATATTGAGATGATGTCTTTGAAGAAAAACCCTTAAGCAATCATACAATATATCTGCTCTATAAATCTCTCACTCTCTCACCCTCTCTTCATTCTCTTTCTCTCTCTCTTATTTCAGTCTATCTACCCTGCATCTACTCACCATCTGAGCTAATTGTTCCTTGCCCAATTCCATGCACAATCCATTGCTCTGGCCAAAACCAAACCGGACAATCCTAACCAGATTCAATCTCCACATGCCACAATGGAGCTGCAGACTGCAGACCGGAACTGGAGGACAAGGACAACTCTTTTGTTTGCTTGCCGAGCAAAAATTCATTTCTCTAGCGATTCAAAGGAAAATCAGAGAGAGAGGGAAAAGGAGGAGGAGAAGGGGGAGGGGCAGCAGATAAACGCACAAAAGCGTCGCAGCAATTGACAATCGCAGGCCAAAAAGGCAAAGGAACCCAAGCTGACCTCTTCCGCCAACTACACCCCCCTCCCCTACCCTCCCCTCTTCACGACTTTTCTTCGCTTTTCATTTTGCCTTTTGCTGCCTGGTTGAGTTTCTTCTTCTTGTGTTTGCTTGATTAGAATCAGCGTGGGGCAGGGGGGTGGGGAGGGGAGAGTAGGGGGCAACACGCATCACTGGCTCAGCAAAGTTATCGATACGTTGTGATATCTATCGATGATATATGCTTTATGCCAACTGATATTTATGCCTAATGCTTTTTATTTCCAATTCTCTTTATTGTAAATGAGATTAAAGAGCGAAGCTCCCCCACTCTCTGCTCACTTTTTTTTGCCAAAGAAAATGGCAAATTTCCAGTACATTAATATGGCAGCCGATAAGGCAAGGCCGGGGGGAGGGGGGGCGTGGCAGCTACATGTGTGACATATCGCATGACATTTTGCGCGTTGTATTTTCAAAGAGTTTTTTTTTTCGCTTGCGACGAAATTGAATAAAACAACCTGAAATGACAAACGAACAGGGGAGGCAGAGAGGGGGTGGTTTACTCTGCGTGTGTGTGTGTGTGTGTGTGTGCACGTGTACACCCGTAATTTTCCATTTGTGAACTTTTCCCTTTTTGCGTACGTACGTTGTAGATTTTCACGCTTCCGGCATGCGAAGAGGAGGAGGAGGCAACATTGATGAAGCCGCAGCTTGACAGCGCAGATAGAGGACACACTAACAAGCTCGACGAGTGTGCAGTGTGTGTGTGTGTGTGAGGGTGTCAATTTGCAAAAAATCGAAGTTGAAAAATAAATGGAAGACAACTGAGCTGAGTATGTTGCATGGGGTGCCGTGTGTCCTGTTTGTTTATGCGGCCTATACGAGAGCGAGAGAGAGAGAGAGAGAGGCGCGTGTGTGTGTGTGCTAAAATTAAAATGGCTGCCAAGCAGCGTGTGTGTGTCAGTGTGTGGGTGTGTGCGAGTGTGTGTAATAAGATATTTTAGTGACTTGTGTCACAACGCGTGCAAATCCATCAAATGCGACGAGCAGGGAGGAGGAGGCAGCAGGCAGCCCATTCGAACCCGGCTAAGAACTTGGCTCAGTGCGTTCGCTTATTTGTAATGGGATCACAAACACACTTCAATTTCATTTGTGACGCTTTACGCACAAACACACAGACAGCAAGACAGGCAGACAGACAAAGGAGGAGGGGGGGGAGGAGGGGGGGGGGAGCGATGGCAGAGCGTATCAATCACAAATTAATGAGATGTGAGTGCCGCAGCTTTTGCCAGCGCCAACTGTCAGTTGCCAGAGCTGCGCCAGAGCTGCGCCAGAGTTTCGCCAGTTCTCATCAGTTCTCGCCAGTTTGCCACGTTTTTCGCAGGGTTCACTCGCTCTTTCTCTCTCTTTCTCTTTCTGTTTTTTTGGTGGGGAATTTCGCCTCTTTGCGCTTTTAGTGCAGACCAAACAAATTTCGCTCACTTTGGGATGCCTCGCATGCAAATGCCATTTCTCAGTCCAAATTACACAATTCATCACATTTCATTTGACTCGACGAGTCGACGAGTCGAGTCAAACAGTCAAAGAGTCCAAACGAGTCTCTCTCCCACTCTCTCCCTCTCTCCTGCCCTCTCTTTCCTCCTCCACACTCTGCGTATGTGTTTCCAATTCCAACTCCCTGGCCAAATTGGCAGTCAGAGTTTTTAATGGGTTTTTGTGACGAAAGTTCTCATGTGTCGCATGTCGCGAGTCCCACTGTAATTGAAGTTAATTTTATTGCACGAGGTAAACAATTCAATTTTCTGCAGTCAATTGGAAAAACCTAGGTCAAAAAAGGAAGGGAAAACAATATAGATTTAGACGCACAAGAGTTGCACAGTGAGAGGGATTAGAATTGGAATTTATGAGTAGAAAAATTAAAAATGATTAGTCAGCTTTTCTAGAAATATCACAAGCTTTTCTTATAATAAAATAGATTACTCAGTTTACTAATTTTATAAGTTTAGTTGATTGTTTTCAAGTGCAGTTTATTATAGCTATAGAAGACCTTCATGCAATAGCTCAGCACACCGCAAACACCGCATGCGGGATTACATGAATTTTTCTTTGTTTTTTTCTTTGTCCCCATTAAAAATGCACAATACTCCCCCAACCTCTAGTATTTATAATGAGTAAAGTTTACTAAAAATGGACTCACTTTTTATAAAAAGGGTTTTTTTATTTTTGCGGTTTATTCGATATCAGAAATGACCGCGTGAAATGAAAGTTGGAATGATGAAAGACTAGATTGCTATTTATGAGTAATTCAAGGAATTCAGAACTTTTAAGAAGTATAAAATATAATATTATTATTTGAAGAAGTATGAAATACTTGATTGAATACAGTATAAATTATATAGGAAAAACACAACTTTTTGGTTTAAAAGAAAATGCTTGGAACTGTGAAAAAGTAAATTCCAGCTAGTAAGACTCTGCGCAATTGGAAATTGTCCCCGAATCACTACACATATCTATAAATACCCAAACAGTCTACCAATCTTTCTCACAAATAAATTATACCAAGTCATACCTAAATCTTTCGACTCTCCTCATTCATATAGTTTCACAATCAACTCAACCACTTTAAGACTAATAAAAGATAAAGATCAGCTTAGTAAAGTCTTTCAAATTGCACTTATTATGGAAAACTTTAAAGCATTATGCCTTATCTACGCTTTAGACAACTTAGCACCGTCATATCTCACCTCTGGCGAACAACTTCATCAGATTTTTCCATTGTTCTCATATCAAACTCAGCGCATATCGCACTAATTGATCTCTGAGAGAGAGAGAGAGGAGAGAGAGAGTGACCAGTGGAACCGCTGCTCAATTCGCAGCTTATCAGGGTTGCCCTATCACGTACCTGACCATGCTGCAGCTCCAGCTCCAGCTACACAATTTACTTAAGTCACCGCTGCTTAAAAGTTGCACCAAGAGGAGGAGCAGCTGGAGGAGAAGCAGGAGAGGAGCAGGCGGCACAAATTGCACAGCGTCATAAAATGTAAAATTTTCAATTGTCTACAATTTGTGTGGATAGCAGGGGGGTACACTGAGAGGGGGGTACCACGCTGGGCAGCACATTTTCATAGTCTGCCGGCTGGCAACGTGTCGGGCTGCGCTTACATTGTTCACATGCTGCCACTGCTGCTGCTACCACTCGTAGTAACTTGGCTGAAAGGCAAAAGTATTAGAAATACAATAAAGTCGAGTCAAAGTGAAAAGTTTTACGCAGCTCGGCAAAGCTCGACAAAGAAATGGCGCAAAAAACTGCGAAAAAACCGAAGAGAGAAATGAGAAAAAAAAAAACTTTTGCAAAGTTTGCTGGCGCCTGCTGAACTGAACTGAGTAGCGAGTGCTACCTTATAGAGCCAGGGGAACCACAAAAGCGCTAGCACAAACAACTTTGTTTGCTGCCCCATGCGTGGCAGCCCCCCTCTTCCCCTCCCTGCCCCTCAGCCCCTGCTCACACTAGTTACTCATATGCAGAGTCTGTTTGAGGCGCGGCTTAAGAACTTTTAACAATGCACAAAGTGATTTCTTTCGTATTATTAACTTGACTCGAGTGCGAGAAGAGCTCACACATGAGAGAGGGAGAGAGAGAGAGGCATCAAAGGGCCGCCACTTGTAGAGGGGGTGGGGTGTTGCAACTGCCACTTGACCGTAAAATGAACGCATGCGTGGCGCCTGCAGCCAGCGATGTTTCTGTTAATTTACAACAACTTAGGGAACTACGAGGTATCTCCACTCCGAGCTATCTCCGCTCCTCACGAACTGCACGCACAAACTGAGCCCGAACTGGCAGCTGGGCCGGGCTAGGAGCTCATCCCAGTGCGCGTGTTTCACTCATGCAAATCGCCATAAATTGTAATTTATGCAGTAGCTACGGCTACAGCCCGCTGCGAGCTCATCCGCTCAAGGGGTTGCCCACCAGGTAGAGGCGCATCACAACGCTTGCAGCTTCCTGGTGTGCGTGTGTGTGTGCGTGAGGCGTTTACGCAGGCGCATAAATAACGCGGGAAATGCGAGAGAGAGAGAGAGAGAGAGGGAGAGGGAAACCCCTTTTTCCTGTGCCAGCGGGGCCTGCGGCAGGTCACGTAATGCCCACATCAATCGTCGTCGCGAATTTGAATTCCAAGCGTAGGCTCAACTCTAGACGAGCAGCCTGGAGGAGGAGGAGGCGGTTCCTTCCTTCCATCGCACAGGCTTATCAGCTGACAAATTTCCGTGCGTTCCGGCTAAGTCGTCTGACATTTGATTGATGAGCAGGCAAGCGGGTCCGCTTCCGCTGCTTAAGTCCTGCGGATTTCATTTGCATTATGCTCTCTACAAGATGGAAATTTATTTCGCCAACTTTCCCAACTTTCGCAACTCTCTCTCTTAGGTATAATGCCATATCAAGCTGCTTGCTTTGCGTAAACCCTGTAGAACCTCTATTATATCATAGGGGGGACCCTTACCTAATTTTCAAAATTTTGAAAATTTTCAATACAATCCATTATGCTATTTTTAAATGTAGAATCACTCAGGTTGTTAAAACATAAACAAAATGTCATTCCGCATGAAAATCGTTTGATTTTTAAGAAAGTTATGATCGGTGTAAAATGATGGTACCAGGTCTGTTGAGTGTGTTACATGTCTAAATTTTGGACCATTTCTACATGATTTTTGAGCCAAAATTAAGTGTCGTTTAAAATCGATTTCAACAATTGTTTAGTACTATTTTTGACATCCGCAATCGATTAAAATAAAAACTCGCGATTTAAAATTTTGAAAAAAATTTTGTAAAAAAATAATAACATTAAAAGTTTGATTTTTTTTTTTTAATTTAATTTTATTTTAAAAAAAATAAAAAAAACTCATTAAATTTTGAAAAAAATTTTTGTTGAAAAATCATAGGGGGACCCTTACTCAAAATTTCCAAAAATTCAAAAAATCAATTTTGATATTTTTTAAATGTAGAATCACTCAGGTTGTTAAAACATAAACAAAATGTCATTCCGAGTGAAAATCGTTTGATTTTTAAGAAAGTTATGATCGGTGAAAAATGAGGGTCCAGACCTGTTAAGTGTGTTACATGTCTAAATTTTTCACCATTTCGACATGATTTTTGGGCCAAAATTAAGTATCGTTTAAAATCGATTTAAACAATTGTTTACTACTAATTTTCACCTCCGCAATCGATTAAAACTAAAAGTTCGCGATTTAAAATTTTGAAAAAAAAAATTTTGTTGAAAATTCATAGGGGGGACCCTTACCTAAATTTTCAAAATATCGAAAAATTTCAAAAATCCATTTTGCTATTTTTTAAATGTAGAATCACTCAGGTTGTTAAAACATAAACAAAATGTCATTCCGCGTGAAAATCGTTTGATTTTTAAGAAAAGAAATAATCAAAAACCCTTCTTATATGCAAACTCATCGCAACTCATTTGAAGTATGCTGCATACCTAGCAGAACCCCTTTAGGAACCCGCACAAAGCCTATGGTATCATAGGAACCCATGATCACATAAAATATGAGCGAAAAATCAAGCAGCATGTTAATTCGTGCAGGACATAAAGAAAAATCGGCGTAAAATTCAAAACGGGGCACATAAATCAACAATTTTTATTTTTCTTTTTTTTCTCTCTATACACAGAGATAACAGAGCACACACACTCCTATGCTTCCCTTCCCCTTCCCCTTTCCCACTGTGCGCCCTGAGCTTAACATATGCTCGCCCATTAACAATTGTCAGTCGGCAGTCGGAATCGGGGGTATTATGAATATTCATATATTTTTGATTTTGCGATGCGAGCGAGTGCATTGTTTAAAATCGGCGTAACGTAAATTAAAAGGCAAATTTACAATAATGCCATGCACAACCGCACCCCCTGCCCCAGACCACAACCCTTGCCTAGGCCTATCTATCTGTCTATCGATAAATGCGCACAAACCACTTTCGATTTTCGGCTCAAATCGGCAATAAATCGCCTTCGCATGGCACGCCAGACAATGGGCAGAACAAAAGGGTTCGAGAGCATCCTCTGCCTCCTCTCCTCCTCTCCTCCTCCTCCTCCTCTCTCTCGATCTCTTCCCTGTTTGTTGGTTTTGCTCTCGTACCAGTGTTGCCAGAGGGTAACACAGCAAATTGTGAGAGAGGGAAGGGGGTACCTGACTTTCCACCGCTCGCTACGCACAAACAGAGAGAGAGAGAGAGAGAGAGAGAGAGAGAGAGAGAGGGAGAGAGACCCTGCTTGAGTGTCTGTGCGGTTCGACATAATTAGAGTTTCATAAACAGCAAATACACGCGATATATCCGACTAGATTTCATGCTCAAATTGCTGATGTGGGATCTGCATATGGCCCATCATCTACATATGATATAGTAACTGCCCCTATATCATCTCGTTTAGCTACCTGAGCTACCACTCGCATTGTCTTTGCCTTCACGCTTCATGAATTTGATTGAGGATTTTATGCTTTATTTTTAACAATTTGACGCAGCTTTCTTTCTATCGAACTGTGTCTCTCCCTCTCTCTCTCTCTTTCACTCTCTATTGGTCTCTTTCTCTGCAGTATTTCTGTTTTATTTTTTATGTGTTTACGCAAAAAACTTTTGTGAAAGCGAAAGTGAGCAAGGGGAAGGGGAGACTCTTTTGCAGGCGGCTGAAAACTTTTGCAACTGAGTGTAAAACACTTGACAGCCAGTGCAAACTTCAAGGCTCGATAAACCTCTCAGAACTTGCTGTTAATGATAAGTTAGACAGACTGGGCAGTGCAGTTGATAAGGGAAAAGAGAGAAACAGAGAGAAATAACTCAAATTTAAAGCTGAAATTTGGGCAGCAGCTCAGAGATTAGTAAATTTACAAATATATATCATTATATATAAGAAAATAAGTCTAATAAGTTGATACTACTCTCAAAAAATCAGTAACTAATAAAAGTAGTAAAAGTTGAGAATTATATAGAGAGGAACTTTATAACAAGCTGAAATTTGCGCAGCAGCTCAGGGAATAATTGGTCTATAGAGTTTTATTATTATTTAGTAGAAAAGTATACTAAACAAACTAAGAAAACTCAGTGAAGATGATATATAAAAACAAATAGATAAAAAGCAACAATATATAAAGCTGAAACTCGGGCAATCACTAGGAGATAAGTTAGTCTAATAAGATCTTTTATTATTTAAGCAGACTAAATAATCCCAATGAGTTCAAACTATTCCAAGTCGAATCTCAAGAAGTCTTGCTGCCTCTCTCAACCTGCCAGCTTCTTCAAGGCAGACCTTGTGTCTCTGTTAGACTACCCAACCGAACCCAGTTAAAACAAACCCACCCACCCAAGGCAACCCAAGCAGGCAAGCTGCCTCCCCTTCTTACCCTCCCCCTGCTGGCTTGAGTTTTCACTGTTTTCTGTGTACGTGAAAATGAAAATGAAAATTTGCCCTTAACTTTTTGTGCTTTGGCTCATTTTCATTTGGTGTCGCTGCGTGTGTGTGTGTGTCGCTGTGTGTGTGCGCAATTAATTAAAACTTTGTTGGGGCTGGTTATGGTCGTGTCCTTGTGCGGGCGGCGGCAGCGGCAGCGGCAGCAACGTCGACGTCGTCGTCGTCTGCTTGGGAAATTATGTCAAAGTGTCTGGCATCGCTGCTTGTCCTTCTTCCACCTCCCCCTGCCCCTCCCCTTCATCTTCGTCTTGGTTCTTTTAAGCTGTCTGGCGCGTTCGTGGGAATTCCCTCAATTATTTCTGCTGCCGCTGCCGCTGCTGCTGCTGCTGTCGTCGTCGTCGCCGTCGCCAGTGTTGCCTCATTTATTTGCAGCTTAATTTGTTTTTACTTTCAGCTGAAAGTTTGCGCTTGCCACTTGTTGCTCTCTCTCTCTCTCTCTTTCTCTTTTCTCTGCTTTCTTTCTTCCTCTCTCTCTGGGGGCACGTTTAATGAAATCAATTATGACAGCAACTGTTGCCGTCGCCTCTCATGGAAATTAAATGCCACAAGCGACGGGCGACAATTTGTCAACGTTGGCCAAGGTGATTGAGTTGAAGCTGGACGGGGGAGTAGGAGCAGGAGCAGGGCAGAGGCTGCTGTATATCGATGGGTTCAGGCCGAGCACATCCTGCCTGAAGTGGCGCGTTCCGCTTGCCAACACAATGGACGAGGATGTTGTTCAGCTGCTGCTGCTGCTGCTGCTGCTCCTTGGCGAAGGCATTTAAAATTCATGCAGCCCACGCAGGCAGTCGCTGGCTCCTTGCTGCCTGCTCCCTGCTCCCTGCCCCCCGGTGCCTTGCTGCCTGCTCCTTTCACATATGCAGATGATGTTTGTTGACGATCCTTGGAAATACTCTCACACACACACACACACACTGGAGCACACGCATCCTGTGCGACACATTCAATTCAACATTCCCTATACGAGCTCTGGCTCCCTCTACTCCCGCCTCCCTGCCCCTCCCCTCCCCCCTTGTCTCGTACCCCTTTTACCTTTTCAACAAGCTCGACTCGTTGTTGTCGTTTGATTTTTATTCATTTCTCGCATGACAATGACGCTTATTATGAATTCTTTGTGATTTCGCGTGTTTTATATTTTTTTTCGCTTTCCTCCTCTCTCTGTTCTCTTTTCTGCGCACTCGTTCTGTATTTCTTTTCATATTTTCAATATCTCTTCAACGTTTCCGTTCCCCTTCGAATCGACAAAATAACTTGCATGCGGCATGATTGTTATTCAAATGTGATTTCAGTGTTCAGTTTCTTCTTCTTCTTCTTCTGGTTGTCCCTGCTCCTGGCAGTCCCTCTGCCTCTTTAACCCTCTGCTACCCCGCCTTAACCCTCTGCTACCTTGTGTCGCGTCTTGCTCATGTTGCTTGTTTGCTTAACATTTTGTATGCAAAAATAATTATTTAGATTGTTGCATTCGCCATGCGAGGAATTTGATTTGAGAACTCGCTCCCGATCTCGGGTTTGGGTTTGGGTTGCATGTGTGCCCAGCCAGGCGTTATGTGTGGGGTCTGTGACCTCACAAATCGCTGCGACAGAAAGAGCAAAAAGAAAGTGGGGAATGGCTGAGGAATTTGCTAATGTTTTGTTTATTCTGCATTGCATAGAAATAAATTCTAAGAATATCTTGGATTGGCTGCAGAAAGAATTTACAAAATTATATAAGTATAACTTTATAAGAAATAACTTTGTGTTAATATATTTAAACATTTAAATGACTAGGAAATTATATAATATTGATGACTGGAGTTGCTTTGTGTAATTGAAGAAAGAATTGAATTATTATATACGTGTTTAAACATTTTTAGAATTATGGAAACGATAAGAAATATTCGGAAACCCAGTATACTTTATTATATGAATATTTGTAACTGTTTGATAAAGTTTTTACTACTGGTTTGACTAATTTTCATAATATAACACAATTTTTAGCAATTCCTTTTAGTAACTGCAGAGATTCATTAGAAATCATTTGTTTTTGCCCTTTTATAAATATGGAATTAGTTAAAAATTTGTTGAAATATTGTAGTTTACATCGTCAAGTAGTTTACAAATGTTTTCTGAATATTTGCCTATATATTTATAAAAACATTATATTAAGAAAGAAATTTTAATATGACATAGGCAGCACCTAAAAGGCTATGATATCACCTCGTAATGTTGGTAAACTTGGTTAACTGGATCATAGGGTTCTTTAGAACCGATCTACATACTTATTTGCTTTATAAACCCAACAGAATCTCAAGATCTTCCGCTGCAATTACATAATATCTTCAGCGAACAGCTTATCTGCTTCCGAGTGTCTCTTTAAAGGAATCTCTGTCATTGTCACAGATTTATATCTGCTGCCATGGGACAAGGGGAGAGAGAGAGAGACCGGGAGAGGGAGAGAGTCTGCCCAACACGTTCGGCAGCTGTTTATGAGGTCCCTCCCTACGGTTTGGGAAAAGCTTTGGTACAGCGCTCTGTGACATAAAATCCAAATTGATGACGCATCATGATGCTGCCATAAGAAAATTTTCACAATTTCCACTAAAACACATTTAAAGTGTTGCCTTCAGTATACGCCCCCCTCCCCCCTCCTCCTCCTGGTTGCTACGCCACTGCTCGTGAAATGCGCGTCGATTAAACCTTTCTTTTATGTGTTGTCTTTTTCGAGTGCGCCTTGAAAACCGAAATGGGGCAATGGCTGCCAGTGGGAGCAGGCAGGGATCGACCCGGAGCGGCCTGTCCAACGACGCTTTGTTGGCGGCTGTCATCAAAAAATATTGTATTGTTATTATTTTATTTTTATGTGCGCCCCGCGCTGTGTTATTTGCATAAGGATGGTCGCTCGCTCCGGGTTCGGGTTCGGTTGCGGATCCGGCTGCGGGTCTGGGTCGCTTGCTGGGCAAACAAAAAGCGTTTCGCTCGCTTATTTCGCATTGTAAATTTTTATGTTAGCGGGTGTGTGTGTGTGTGGGCGTTCTTCTGGCAGCTCCCGCCCCTCCGCCAGCCACGCCAGCAATCACACACATTGTAATTGAACACACACGCTCGAACGCATTTTGTTTAGATTTCATTTTTTTTCTCTCTCTCTCTCCCACTCTCTCTCTCTCTTCTCTTTTCTTTGCTCGTCATGTTTTTGGCTGGTTTTGGCTCTTGTACTCAGCCTGCTCCTCCCCCTGCTTCTTCCCTCTCATCTTGTGCTTCTTTATGCTTTTGGCTTCGGAGTCGTCGACATAAAATGCAAAACAGAATTTCATTTTCGGCAGGAATGCTCAAGCATTTCTGCTGCTGCTGCTGCTGCTGCTGCTGCTGTTGTTGTTGTTATTGGGAATGCTACAACATTGTTGAAGCATGTAATATCCTGCCAAGGATAAGGGTTGGAATACACCCCATACACACACTCGCACACATATTCCTTCACATGTTGTTGTTGACGATTTCTGCTACGTTTCTTTTTCTTTTTTTTCTTCCACACACACACACACACACACATTTTTTGCATGCGAATTTAGTTTATTGGTTTTGTATGTGACTGTGGGAGGAGCTCTCTGTGTGTGTGTGTGTGTGCCCGCTCTTTTTGGGGTGATTGATTGGCATTACCAGAGTTGCCATTTACATACACATTTCATTTATGCAAATGCTCGCAATTCATATTCCACAAATACTTGCCGAATTACAATAAACATTTTGCAACAACAATGACACACACACACACACACATGTGTGGGAGAGAGAGGGGAGAGAGAGCGAGAGGCAGCGACTGAGCTTCATGTCGAGCGGGCATTCGATTTGGCATTCGTTAAGCATTTTCGCAGCTAATTTCCCTTTAAGATTTGCACCAGTTCGATATCAAATTCACATTCCCCAGATTGAGATCAGCCCCCCCTCTCGACCATCCTACGCCTCTGCCCAGTTTGTGCCTGCTGTTTTTGCTTAATTTCCTGTTAAGCCATTTTCAATATTTCGCATAATCAAGTTGAGTGCTCGACAAAATGGCAGCCCAGCGCATTAAAGGCGTGTCCCAGAGCAAAATGACAGCTACAGTTGCCACTGTACTACAGTCACTCAATCAGGCAGGCAGGCAGCCAGCAAGTCTGTCCCACTGTCGCACAGTGTGTCTATCTATCTGTCTTTCTCTCTGTCTGTCTCTCTGTCTGTCTATGTTACATTTGTAGTACATGCGCTGCAGAGTTATGCATGACGAGTTATGCTGATGAGCAGGCGTTTACCTAGGCGGCGCACAGTGGAACAAGTAGGGTAATTAAGTGACAGATATTAGGCACAAAATAAGCCTACAGATAACTGCAACAACTTACTAAGAAAAGCAGTTTAATCTGTTTTAATTCTGCCTTTTTATATATTAATTTAATTTAATTATTTATTTTTTATTTGTACATCAGCTATATCCCATATTTATTGGGCGTATTTTAATTATAATTCAATATAAGCATTTTTTATAGATTAAGCATTTTTCTACCACTTTTTCCATGTAAACTTTTAATGAAAATAATTCCATTTCCAATATAATAAATAATATTTGTATAATAATTCAGTTTAAAAGCGGCATAATACTTAATTCTGCATAAAATAATATTAAAGATCAATCAAAAGGGCAAATATATATATTCAAATTTTTCAAAATAATTGTCCATTTTTTGCTCTACCTTGCCCCACTGTGCCTGTGCGCTCTCAAGCGCGCAGCAACAAGAGGCGCGGTGGCAGAGTTGCCACCTCAGCGCAGCGTTCGTATGCGGCGCTTAAAATGCCTAAGACTTTGGCTTTAAATTAGCATTTTGCATAAATGTTTGGCATGTCCTCATAAAGCATAACACACACACACACACACACACACACACACATACACATATACATGCGTGGCGCGGCTTAAACATCAAACACATAACGCGACACGCTGCGTATGCGTAATGTGGTGTATAGACACAACTTGGCACACTTTGCTGCGGCTCTTTACGAGCTGCGCGCTGCTGTGCCTGCTTCCTGCTCGCATCCTGCCTAAACAGAGCACCCCTTCCCCCTCTTAGATGTCCACTTCTACCCCTCCCCCCGCACTCATAATCGCATTTGAGCGCTTTAAACTCTTGGCCCAAATACTCAAGCTGAGTTTGATTTTTTCTTCTTTTTTTTTTTTGAGGTAGATTCATTTGTGCAATCAGCTAAAGCTATCGGATCGAGCAAATCTCTACTGCCTCTGCCTCTGCCTCTGCCTAGGTAATGCCTCTGCCTCCGCAGAGGAAATTAATGTTCCCTTTTGTGGACTGAGACGCATCGCCCAATTCTCGATGCCTGACGCTGACGTTTGCCTCGAGTGTGGCAGATTAATGATACTAAAAACGCAATTTGAGCATACAGAAAATACACCCACACACACACACACACACACACACTGCTGCTTACCCCCCTCTGCCTGATTGGCTTTTGCCCAGCGGCTTTACGGTCATTAGTCGCTCTGCTCAGGAATTTTCGCTTATTGCATGCCAAAGTTGAGCACACAAAATCGCCAACTACTTGGGCAGCTGCCCCTCTACCTCCCCCCCTCACACATGCCTGGCTAACTATATAGAAATTATAATAAAATATTTTTGCCAGCCAAATAACTCGAAATGCCTTTTTAATGCTGTAGAAGCAGCAAGAAGCAGGAACGACAACGACAACGACAACTACAACAAGTTTTTCCGCATTCAGTTGAAAGAGAAGAAAAGGATCTTATAATAAATTCCAGTACGTAGACGATGAGTGGCTGTAGCTGTACTCTCGTATAACTCGTACTACTCGTATTCCTTGTAGTTTCATATGTGCAAGTCCAAGTCAGGAGTTTTCCTCAAGTTTTTATATTTTATTTTTTTATATTTGGCCAAATTGTTGCATGCAAATGTTGCCAGGGAAACAGGCTCAGAGCAATATGCATAATATGTGTTGTAGTTTCATTAGGATTACAGTTAGCTTACAGTTGCCTCAGAGCTCCAGTTGCAGCAGCAGCAGCAGAGGCAGAGGCAGCAGAGGCAGTGGCAGCTTTTGATGGCTGCCTTTGCTGCTGCTGCTGCTGCTGCTGCTGCTGCCTTATTGAGTTATGACGCATGCAGAAGGAAATAAAAATTTGCTGCTTATAAAAGTCGACAACTGCAGAGTATGTTTTATATAGTAGTTATAAAACTGCTATCTGTGTGTGTGTGTGTGTGTGTGGCAGGGGTGTGTGCGTGTGCACAACAAAAGCTTTGGCTTTCGCTTTGACTTTGGCTTGGCTTGGGCAAATCACAACTGAAAGTTAAACCTACCCCTCGGCGTGGCAGCTCTCATTGCTGCAGAAGTTGCAGCTGATCCATAAAAGTATGTTGCATGCAACACAACAACAACAGCAACAGCAACAACAACAATGCCCTGGCTCGAGTGCAGCTACTTACCAGTCCCTTTGCCGGGAGAGTACGCCATAAAATGTGGCGCATACTACAACAAAATGTGGCAGCATCGAGCACAACTAACGAATGCAGCAAGATGAGGCAGCAGAAGCAACAGCACCAGCAACAGCAACAGCAGCAGCAACAACAACGACAGCAACATTGACAACCACAAGAGGCAGCGCTCTTAACTCAATTAAACAAGCTGCTATAGCTGCAAAAAGGCTAACAATTCAAGCTGAAAATCAAGGTCAAATATAAATAATAAAAATAAAATAAAAATTATATATAATTTAAGAACTTTTTATTAATATTTCTGTAAATTTCTAAATTTTTAGTAAAAGAAACGCTTGAAAAAATATTCTTAAATCTCCATAAAATAATTTGGATTCTATTAAATCGTATCCTTTAAGCTGAAGTCTTTAAACAAACGACGCTCTATCAGAAACGACAGAAAACTATCCTAAAAGCAATTATACTTCTTTTCCTTATTGCACTATTTATTTTGCAGATTTGTTTGAAATGAATACCTTATGTAATTGAATAGATTTCCTTAAGCAGTGGGCATGGCCTGCAAAATTTAATTATCTTTAGTAACCTATGCTATACAGGCAGCTGTATACCAAATATCGCATCCCTAGCTCTCATAATAACTGAGATCTATGTGTTCAAACAAACAAACTGATTTTGCTTAATTTTGCCCCAACTTTTCTGACTGTTTGACTGTGTTTAAAGGCTTTAAAAATGTTTCTTTGATTTTAAAATTTATTTACAGATTTGAGTTGCATTTACAATTCAGTTGAATAACATTTAAAATACTTGGCAATCCTTTTTTCCAGTTGTGCGCCCTAACTCTATTTAAAAAGCTTGAAACTCTAGTAAAATATGTAAACTTATGATTTCTACTGACTTCTGGCAGTATATAGAGATATTTCTTGCTGCTTAGCCCCAAGAGAAATGTTACTTAAATTCCTTACTTATTTTATTAAAGCCTGGCAACTCTTTTCTCTCCTTTAATTTGTTTTATTTTTTCGGTTTCTGCATCGATTTGAGGCTGCCTTTGCCTGAGCTGCTGCTGCTTTTGGCATGTTGCTGGCAACTGTGTTGCTGTTGCTGCTGTTGTTGCTGCTGTTGCTGCTGCTGCTGCCGTTGCATTTTGCATTTTTACTTCGTTAACTTGATTTCCGCTGCCATCGAAAAAGTTGACAGCTTGAAGCGGCGGCTGAAAAGGCTAAAAAGGCTGAAAAGGCCTCAACACTTCTGTGCGTCAACTTTAAATTGTAGTTAACAATTTGTTGCAGCTCTCTCTCTCTCTCTCGCTCTTATTTGTGCTGTCTAAATATTTGACAGAGGCGTGCATGGAGGGGGGGCTGCTTGTAAGGCGTAAGAAATATGCAAAATTCAATTTACGCCAAACAAAATCATAATCCATCTATCATTCATCAACGGCAAAGCGAACACTTGGCGCAAATGTCTGCGGCAAACGGAAGGAACTTCATAGATACGCGAGCACACACACACACAGATACACACACACACACAGGGAGTATATATGTATCTGTGTGTGTGTGCACTCATGCCGAGGCTTTTCTTTATTTCTTTTTACATATTTTGTTACGCTTGTAAAGCTCAAATCCCCAGCGTATAAGCATTTCTACTTCAGCTGCTCAGTTTAGCGCCGCCTCAGCCCCCCCTCCTACGCCCCTGGCACACTGTGGCGCCTCTGTTTGCCTTTGTTGCGTGCGCAAAACCAAAAAATGACAAAATGCGTGGCCTGGCAGCGGCCTGATAAGGCGCCAGCGTTGCCAACTATTGATGGCAGCCAGGCCAGGCCAGCCTCGACTCGGCTCGGCTCGAGTCATGGTTTTGAAAACTGTGGTGGATTTGCTCAGGGGTAACGCAGCTACGAACCATCACCCACCACCCACCACCCCCTACGCCGCACGCACTGCGCTTTCCACGACGTCAGCGACGACAGCGACGCCGCGTCGCCTGGAAGCAGGCTGCAGTTTTTTTTGCTGCTGAGGGGAAATTTCCACCTGAGGGGGTAGAGCCAGCCTGCCCTGCTGCCTGCGGAGAGCGTGAAAAGCGACGCAGCAAGTGCGCCTGCGCAGAACTTGAACTTCATGGCCGACGCTGCCGGCGTTGGCGTTGGCTGTGGCAGCGCAGCGACCGCACTTGACAGCAATTTTTGGGGGTGGCAAATGCGACTCGACTCGAGCGACTCGACTCGACGTCGGCGAAAACAAACGCAGCCGGGAACACTGTGGGCAGTAGCAGTTGGGCCTTGCGCCCGGCTGGTGCGTCCTGTCCCGAGTCCTGGCCTGGCCTATCCCGAGTCTCCTGTCCTGTCCTGTCCTGTCCCGTCTTGGGCCTGCTCCAGCCTCTTGACGACGTTTGGCGGCTTTGTGTCTGCGCCGTCTACGTTTCATCTTTGGCAGCGACGCATCGCTGCCAGCGACGACGACGACGACGCTTCATCTTGCGTGATTACTCCAATTCCAATCCGTGTGTGTGCGTGTGATAAGAAACCGAGACGCGACGCGACGCGACGCCGAACTGAGCGCCAAAGTGTATATTTGGAGTCAAAGTCGAAATCATTTCTTAACGGAACGCGTATCGGTTCGGTTGTTCTTCGGTCATTGTCATCAACATATATCCCAAGGATAATTCACATACCAAAAAGAGTCAGTCAACTCTACAGGGATTTCAAACGTGAACTTTATGAAACTGTGCAAAACTTTGAAAATAACTTAAAAAATAAAAACAAGTTGGATTTGCAAAAGCAAAATTCAAGTTTGCTTTGAGATATTCAAAAAACATTTAAAAGAACTTCAGAAAAAATATATAATAATGCAAGAAAATGGATTTTCAAATGAATATTGAATTAAAATATCAATATATCAAATAATAAATAGTAAAAAAATTCAAAAAGCAGGTAAGTGTTTTTAAAAGACGCAAAGTCCAGAAGAATTTAAGGATTTTTGCAGAAAAATAAGTTTGAGTATATGTTGCAGATTCAAATTATAAAAAAACGTGATATAAATCTATAATAAAATTGAAATTCATAAAATAAATTTGCGAAAGTTACCAAAAATTATATATATATTTTAAAAGAAAGTTTAAAGTTTGCAATTAACAATCTTGTGTTTTAAATAATTCGAATTTAAAATTTAACGTTTTGGGTTTCTCTTCGATTAAATATTACAATTAAACTGCGAGGAATTTCCTATAAGAAAATATTTCAAAAAATCAAGTAATTTTGTGTTTTTTAAACGCGTGTTGTCCCTTGAGATTTAGTAATGAAATAAACACACACTTTTCATGGCATGATACAAGTTCATATAGTCTGCAATAAAATAGATTTTGTGACACGCTAAGCAAGTTAAGAGTTTCTTAAGTTATTCTCATTTATTTTTCCTCAAAACTCATGCACAAGTTACGCACACACTTTATAAGGCAAAATACAATCTTATACGGCAATTAAATCAGTTTCGAGCTGAGAAACACAACCGCACCCAACGAACTGAGACGGGTAAATAACTCTACAGGCTGGAGAAACCAAAACAAGGCGAATCCTGCCCTATATACGGGGACTCTCGTCGTCGCGTAAACAGCCGGCAAAATAATTGCATAAATTAAAATCTTAATTATGCGAAGGCACTCGGCACAGCCGGCGGCAGAGACAGCAAAGTTGGCAGCGGCAGCGACTGAGGACGAGCCTCTGAGAGACAGAGAGAGAGAGATTGAGAGAGGCCTGTGACGTCACTAAATGAGCGCGGTACAGAATGAAAAATGAAACACGAAAATTAAACAGAGAAGGGGAAGGGGAAAACATTTTGCGGAAATGGAAGGCAAAGCAGAAATATGCGAAAAACGCGACTGCGAAATTAATGAGAGGCGTCTGAGTAACAGGAGCAGCAGAGGCAGAGGCTGAGGTCGTGGCCGTGGCAGAGGCCGCAGCAGTGGCAGAGGCAGCGTCACGGTCAGGCAATGCCGCGAAGCCGCGTCGCAGTTGCGCGCTCATTAGGCAAAATGAAAAGCGGAGGACGAAAAAGGACGTTGCCGTCGTCCTTGGCCGTGATTTCCCAGTGCCGGCAGACAAGCTCGCCTCTCTCTCTCTCTCTCGTTCATTAACATAATTTTAATTTGGGTTAGTGAGACGAGAGACACAACTTGGCAGCGCAGTTCGTTGAACTGGAGCCACAGCTGCATCAGAATTTTGCGCAACCTTCGTTTTTTTTTGTTTTTTTGATTTTATGCTAATGAGCCGCCGTCGGGTCAGAGTTCAGGGGGTAAGCTTACCCCTCGGCGCCGGCACCTACCCCTTTCACTTTCGACACACTCTCGTTTTTTCCTCATCCATTCTTTATGCAAATGAGCTTTTTTGTCTACCTGGCTGGGATCGTATTCGCTGCGATTCTTTCATTGATTTTTTTGCAGCTGCTCGATAGAAACAGACAGAGAGAGAGAGATTTAATTGCAGCGTGTTGCAGGCTAATTTGCATAATTTTTTGTATTTTTTATTTTTTTTGCAAGCCTTATGCAAATTCAAGTGCATTATTCGCAAATCATGTTCCGACTCCGCTGTCAATTATTGATCCGAATTTTTGGCACAATGTGCAAGCGGTGGCATCGAGAGTGCTTGAGTGCTTGTCGAGCATGGTCGGAACAGCAGAGGGGGTCGAATTGGGAGGGAGATACGCTGGCAATTATGAGCTTAGTAGCTAACAAGCTGAAGGTTTCAGTTGGTGAAGTTATTAGCAATAGGGAGTACGTGTTTTTTTTTTGGAAATCTTGTAAGTCTGTGAACATTTTAAAAATTTATGTAATAATATGTAGATATAGCTAGAGAATGTATTAGCATATCAAGGTTATATTTTGAGCATTTTAGAGACTAAATTTCATCGGAGAGCAAAGAATCCTTTAGTTTAAATTTGAAATATATAAAATTAACCGAAACTACACAATTTCTTTACAAATTTATAATACTATGGAAAGTATTAATATATTTTGATTTCATTTTATTATTTAATGACTCAAATTAAATAATTCCCATGCAGCTAAATCGAGTAAAACACTTTCAACTCTTTTAAAGTCTTATAGGGAAAAAGAATTAGCTAAAAATTCAGGAGACTGCAAATTTTGAAGACTTTTCAGCAGTTTTCTTTGTCTTTTATTTATTTCACATTTTTTCAATAACAACTAGAGACAGATTTGGACTTTTATTCAATTTTAATTTTGAAATTTCATATTTTAAATTGTATGCAGAATTTACAGAAAATAATTATTTAGGTTTTTGAAAATATTATAAAGCTTTAGATATTTATAAAATATTATTCAAAAGTATTACTCATGTTTTCCATTTGCAAATACAAAAATCGATAATTAATATGAACCTTATCAGTTGCCTTTGCACTTGATTCACTTCTGCAGCTATTAACTGCGTGTTCAGCCCACTGTACTCTCTCTCTATCTATGTGTGTGCGTGCGTGTGCGTGTGTGTGTGTGCGTGTGTGTGTACTTATTGCCTCTTTGTGCGTTGCCATCAATCTGCACTTAAGCCGTTTTAGATATGCGCAGCAAAGCCATTTATGACAGCCATAGTTCAATCTAAAACGCTTTCAACCCGCTAACTAAAGTGGAAATTGCCACCCACAGAAGGAGTCGCTGTGCCTCGACACGACACGAAACGACACAGCGCAACCCTCGCCTGAAGCAGCAAACCGACCATTTTCTTTTGGCTTTTGCAAATTTGTTGCCCACACACACGCACACACACACACGGGTACACACACAGAGAAGACACATGAGCAAATGTTTGATGGTTGCTGTACAAATACAAACAACAAGCCATACGTACACACACAGCGAGAGAGAGAGATAGAGAGTGGGAGGGAGAGGTACAAAGAGTGAGACAACCGCTGTGCGGGGGTGATTGCTTTGGCGAACAAAGCATAAAGCGACAACGACAACGACAACGATGACATAAAAAAAGAAAAAGAAAAAAGAAAACGAGCGACACACATGGAAAACGCTGCGACGCCTCTCTCTGCGCTTCTCATGCTATTGGCATGTGCAAAAATCCAAATATTCTAACAGTCTGTCTCACTTCCCTCTCCCTCTCTCTCTCTCTCTGCCTGCCTGCCTGTCTGACTTTCTCGACTCGACGTTCGTTTGCCTTCTCTTTCTGCGCGACTGCTTTGTGTTAGCGTAATCCTTTTTAGCTGGCAAACGGCAAAATACGAATACATATCAAAATGTAGAAAATGTCTGACAGGATTTTCCTCCTTCCCTCTCTCTCTCTCTCTCTCTCTCTTTGCCTTCTCCCTTTTCTTTCTGCTTGCCACATCGTCTTTGCAGCGAATTGAATTTATAACTGTGCATACATGAGCACACTGGGCTCGCTTGGCCTAGTTATGAAGATGATATAGTACATTTTTACAGGGTATACTGTCGTCTTGCTTTGCCTACACTTTGCCAGCTGTATTTGCAGCAGTTTCCATGCTGTTTTCCTTTGTCAGGTGCGCCGCCAAAACCAATTTTCAAATATTTTCACTTAGGTATTCCGAGCTGAGACTGAGTCAGAGTCAGAGGCTGTCGGGCTACTCATTGGCACAATATTTGCCTAACCGTATGTACACACACACACACACACACACAGAGGGACTGACAGGCAAACAGAGATAGAGATAGATATAGAAATAGGTAGAGTGAGCGAGTCAACAATGCAATCAATTTGCTTATTAGAGGGGAACGTGAAAGTGGAGTTTTATTTTTGCAAATCCTTTAACAAGGCACTGTCACTGTCACTGTCACTGTCACTGTAGCTGTAGCTGCACAATCCTTCGTCCTGGCGATTATGCAAATCAATCTCCCCCTCTCTTTCTCTCTCTCTGCAAATCAATAACAAGCTGCGAGTCAAGCAACGATCTGCGAGTTCGTTTGGGATCGCTGCAAAAATTTGCATAAATTTTTCGCAAACGTCAGTTGTCAGTCAGGCGGGCCCAGAGCTGGGCAGGGTTGTCACCTACCTACAACATTTTTTATTAGTTTTTGCATGTGTGTGTGTGTGTGTGTGTGTGTTGGCAAATATGCAAATTAAGTTGAAGTTGCGTTTTGCAGCACACAACGAGTGTAAAGCGCGCAGGGTTGAGGTTTGAGAGGGTGCAGGGTGCAGGGTTGAGGGTTGATAAGCAAATTGTGTTTTTGCACAAATTGTTGTTATCGATTTTTGTGAGCGACAAAGAGAGAGTACTTTATAAAGTGCAAAAAAAGCTGCAGTATAACAGGCTACAATCCCAAGTGAGATCTGTAAAAAATAAGCTAAAATCCAGTTAATTTCTTTGTTTGAGAGAGAGATAGATGGACACCTCTATAAGCTACAAAAATTGCACTTTAGATTCTGCAATAGATCCACATGATTATAATTCTTCTGTAACCCCAAATCAAGCCAATTTCTTTGGGTTTTACTTTGATTTTTATGTGGTTGTTTTACTCACAAGAAAATTCTTGTTATGCTGGGAAAATTTTCAATTTTCCACAGTACAGTTAACAGTTAAGAGAGCTTGCTGCCATAAAGGTCGAATCCGGCTGTCCTCTGTTGCCTCCAGTTGCCTGCTCCTGCCTCCTGTTGCCTCCTGTTGCCTCCTCTTGCCTCCTGCTGCCTGCTCCTGCCTCCTGCTGCCTTCTCCCGCCTCTGCTCTCCTTGTTTCTGGCTTGGAGTACTCCTCGCGCATCAGCGGAATAAAATGCAAAATATTAAGCATAAAATATGTAACCCATTTCAAGGAGCCGTCGCTGCTGCTGCTGCTGGCTGCGTTGCCAAATCTAGAGGCACATTCTGGCAGATTTACTGCATATTGGACTGGCGTCAAAAGCAGCCAAAAATTGCCCCGTCTCGTCTGCCTCGTGCTCCCCCCCTTTCTGCCCACTTTTTAGCCAACTACAAGTTGCTTACAATTTGCTTGTACGCTGCTCTTGGCAGCTGAAAGTCAGCATTGTGTCCTCCTCTCTCTCTCTCTCTCTCTCTCTCTCTCTCTCTCTGTCTCTCTCTGTGTGAATTTATTTCCATCATTAGTTGCGGCACTTGAATATGATTTACACAGCCAACGAAAATCAATCTAAAGGGAAGAGATACACAAGATACACAAATGTGTATATACACCGTGTATATATCTATATATATAGTATCTATCTATCTGTATCTGCTTTACATATGTAGCTGAAGTTTATCTCGCGCAATCGACGCGCTTCCCACATCATCGAATATGCATTATTTCGACATTAGCATAATTTACTACACCCCCAGCTGCTCCTGCTGCTCCTTCTATATCCCTGGCATATAGCCCCCTCTATAGCTCTCCCCCTTCCTCCCTTCCTGCTGCCTGTCAGCTACGTTCGCTTTGCCATTTGCCTTGTTACAAATAGGATTCCATCATAATAATGTCTTGCGTGGCGTCGTGTCGTGTCGCTTCGTCTCTCTACAATCCAAATAAGTGTGTATATACTTCAGCTACCCCTGCCCTGCCCCTCCCCTCTCCCTCTACACTCTCTGTGACAAATACCAGAGTATTCGCAATTGCGAATATTTCCAACTCTCGTGCTGTCAAAGTCGCAGTCGCTCTGCTTAAGCTTTAAGTGCACGGTTCTCCATTTTATTCTCATTCTGCTTTCGGGGATTTGGTTGCTTCTTCTTCTTCTTCTGCTCAGAATTGATGACTATAGTGCGTGATGTCATTTGCATGACAGCTTGGGTTCCCTTCCCCCTCTGCAAATTATTCATGCATTGTCTATTTTTCCCGCTGGACAAATCGCTAAGGTTGCGCTTTAAAATATTAAGTATACGCAGCGTGGCACACACACTCGAAAAAAGAAGCCGGCACAAGTTCTTGACCTAGAAACAAAGGCAGGCAGGCAGAGAGGGGGAGGGGGGGACAGACTTGATGACGACACAGCCAGACAGCAGAAGAAGAGGAACGACGACGTCACCAAGCAGAAAGAGAGAGAAAACGTAGACCAAACAAAAATTAAAATTAAAACAAGCAGACAAAAAAATAAACACCACAACTCACAGACAAGGCAGACAGAGAGAGAGAGAGAAAGAGAGAGAGAGAGGGAAGCCTCGTCTCGTCTTGAACTGAAACTGAAACTGGGTTAATAAGCACACAGCAAGGACAATGATGATGATGATGTTCCATGCCGGCGCAAAGTGCATAATCAACAAGAGGCAGCGCTGCCTCTGCCTCTCTCAAGGCTGCCACAAGATGTCTGCCTGAGCCTGCCCCCCCTCCTCCTCCTGCCATCTCCCACGCCTGCCCTGTGGGTGTGAAAAGCGCAAACTTTACTCATTTTCATTTACTGCAGGAGGGAGGGGGGGAGCAGGCTGCAGGCGGCGTCGCAGCGTCTGGCAACGCTGTGTCATTGTGTGTGTGTGCCTGTGTGTGTGTGGCTGTGTGTGTGCAGCGACTGCTTGCTGTTTTTAATTTCATTGCAAAAGAAAATGAAGCAAGGACGAAGCAGAAGCAGAAGCAGAAGAAAATGCGAGGCAACTTGGGCGCGCAAATGAAGCCAAAAGCGAAAGACACTGCCTGCCACAGTCTGTGCGCCAAGTTGGGAACCCTCACCCATCCCTCCACCCCTCCAGCCAGCCAGCCAGCCACTCCTGCCTGGCAACTCACCAGCCAAGGCAGCGCCCAAGCCGCCACCCGCCGGCTAAATTAGCTGCAGCAGCAGCCGCGCGACATTAAAAAGTTTGCCGGCAACGTCCTTCTCTTCCGCCTCCTCCTCCTCCTCCTCCTTCTACCCTCTTCCTCCTCCTCATCATCATCATCATCAGCATCCTCGCGCTCGCTGCGAGTAAAATAAAAGAAAAACGTGGAAAAAAGCAGAGGGAAAATTTGTGCTGCGAAAAGTGAAATTAAAATGCGGCAGGCAATGCCAGCAAAAGGAAAAGGAGGGGAAAAAAGAAAAGAAAACGGAAAAGCATAAGAAAATTGCCGGCTAAATTAGGTAAGCAAATGAATAGGCGAATGAGCTGAGCAAAACAAATGCAGAAGAGCAGAGAGAGAGAGAGAGAAAGAGAGCGTGGTCTGTGTCGAGCGACCTGTTGCCCGGAAAATAAACAGAAAAATGTAGAGCAGCTGCAGAGCCTGCAAATATATTATAAGACAATAAATATTAATGATAATTTATCAGTAACTTAGTTAGTATATTTAGAGCATACTTAATTATTACACATTTTACAACACTGTTTAAATAGTTAGGCGACTGAATTACTTGAGATAAATAATATAAATGTTAATTCATTAATAAGTGTTGCTAGAAAGACGATGGGATTTATTATCAATAATTTTGGGTCAAAACAATGGGTAAAATTAATGGTATTAATATACTAATTTAATCTATTCCGTTAATTAATTTTTCTTAAATAATTAAGATCATTAAACAAGTTACTTAAACTACTGGACGCTCTAATTTATTTCTTTTTTTTCTGATTTCTCAATTAGTTCTCATTGCTTACTTTGCTCGTTATACAACACTGTTTCTCAATTAATATTTATAGCTGCACATTGTACAACACTGTCTCTCAATTAATTTCCTCTCTTTCTCTCTCTCTCTCTCTCTCTCTCTCTTTGCAGCTAATTGGCTCACGTACAACTCTGGCAACAGTGCGCTGCATAATTATTCAAACCAGCTACAAAAACTCAACGTAGCCATATTAATTTGGCCAGCATCAAAACTAAATTGATTAAGGCCATTAGGAAGTGGCAGTACGTTGCGAGGGGGGGGGGGAAAATGCAACAAATAACGATGGTTAAATGGTACCGTTAGCGGCAAAAATGAAATAAAAGTTTGCACACGACTTGAGCGAGTTAGTTGGTTACAGGAGGGGGAGGGAAGGGGCTGCAACTATAGCTAAATATATGTGCTAATATGTTGATAACAAGCTTGGTTATTATGCACAGCCAGCCACAAGGGGGGTGAGGGTTGGGGTTACCCTCCCCTGCCGTCTTGGCTAATTTCATGTCATGCCAAATCGATGGAAAATCCTCAAGCTGCGCGGTAATTAAACAGGTTTCAAATTAACATAAAATAAAATTAAATAAATACAGGCAAGGCAGGGGAAGGAGGGAGGCAACTCTAGGCTGTCAGAGTTGCCAAGGTGCCTGCCAGGTTGCCTGTAAACATGTTTCAACGCCGCGCAAAATTAGCAACTTGTAGCCGACTGAGCTGCTGTCTCTAGGCGTGTGTGTGTGTGTGTGTGTGTGTGTGTGTGTGTGTGTGACTGTGTGTGTGTGACTGTGCAACATGTTGCCTGGCAGAATGCCGACGCTTATAGATAAATTTCTGTCAAAACTGCTGATTGACTTCATTAATAACCACGCGCCAAGCAGCAGCTCGCTGCTCGCAGTCGCAGTCGCTGTCAGCGTCGCAGTTGACGTCGCTGCCAGCTGACAACTCAACAAGGCAGCTGCTGAAAAGCACCTAAGGAGGGGGGAGGAGGAGGAGCTGCAGGGGCAGGGGCAGGCAGGCAGCCAAGTGAAGCGTGGGCAAATTAATAGCAAACTTGTAGCAGCTTGTGGTAACCTGTTGGCAGGGTCTGGCCAAGAATCGAAGCTATCGAGGTACCTTATAGCCATACCCCCTCTCTCTTTCTCCCTCTCGCCCTCTCTCTCTCTCTCTTGGGGTATCTGCATCTGCATCTGAATGCAGTGGCACGATTGATAAGCTGCGTGCTGCGTGGCCATGTTCAATGTCCAAATGCTGGCACAACATGTTCTCAAACAGGTAACACACACACGGATACACACACACATACATAGGTAACACACACATAGATACACTCCTTGCCTGCACACACACACTCGAAATCAGTGCGAAAATTTATGTTGCTCTGCTGGAATTTTAATGTGTGTTGCCTTCTGCCAATGAGGAAGCGATTTTGCATGTGCCGCTTTTGGCCATCTCCAGCTCCATTGCCAACTCTGCTGCCAACGCTGTTGCCGTTAAATGCCGTTTAATTGCGTTGCAAAAACCGTTTGCTTTTAATTGATCAACTCTTTGGCAGCCGTCTCTGTCTACCTCTCTCTCTGTCTCTTTCTCTGTCTCCCTGGCTGCATCTGTAGCTGCCTCTGCTGCTCTCTCCTTCTACCTCTCCCTCTCCTTCTCTGGCTGCTTCCCATTATGAATGCCAGGCAGATAGCTCAATAAATGTACAGATTAGTTACAGACGCAATCAATCAGCGTCAAAGGCAGACGTCGCCGTCGCCGTCGCTGTCGCCGTTCTAAATTGTCGCCCAGGTAAAAATAATAAATAATTATATGATTTTATAAGGCCTGAGCCATCCTTTCTTTCTGCAATTGCAGCTGTTTGGGGCTTTGAAATTTTCATCAAAGCTGTGAAATTGTTTTAAAGCTGAGAAAGCTTCATTAAAGCTCATTAAATTCAGTTTTACTTTATCTGTCCAATTTATTGAATTTGTATCTGAAAGATACACAGTGTATCTAAAATATATACCAAAGCCATTCTTTCCTACTTGCAGCTTTGAAAGCTCCTTAAAGCTGTATTTAAGAAGCAAGAGCTTCCAACTGCTCAAATTGCTTGAAATAGTATCTAAAAGATACACATAGTCTCTAAAAGATAGACATAGTATCTAAAAGATACAGACTGTGGCTCAACGAGGGCTTAATAATGTCTAAAATATAATTTCTCTCTTCACTTGCAGCTTACAAAGCTCTTTAAAGCTTACAAAGCTCCCAGTTAACTGCTGAACTGTGCTTTTAAATTAATTGAAAATGTATCTAAAAGATACACACTGTATCTATAACTATTCTTTATCCACTTGCAGCTTTTGAAAGCTCATTAAAGCTATCACTAATCGCGAAAGCTGCTGCCTGCTCAGCTGTGCTGCCAAATCAATTGAAAAAGTATCTGAAAGATACACAGACTTAATAAACTGCCTAAGCAATCCGTTCTATCTCTCTCTCTCTCCCGCTACTGCAGCTTTTGAAAGCTCATTAAAGCTGCGGCAGCTGACATTAAGCGTGCTGCGGCTGCGGCTGCTGCAGCACAATTGTTCTGCCAAATTAATCGAATTGCTATCTGCCAGATACGCACTGTATCTAAACTCGTAATTTGGTTGCCTTTCACAAAGACAGACAAGACACACGATTTGATGTGGCAAGCGGACAGACAGACAGACAGACAGACAGACAGACAGACAGACGGACAGACAACGTTGACAACGGACATGGCGCAGAGTGGAAACAAAGCGGACAGCGCTGTCGTCGCCAGAGAGTCGTCTCCGTCTCCGAGTCTCCGTCTCCATCTACGTCTCTGTCGGACAGTTGGCAGCCCGTTGATCATCGCATCGCATCGCATCGTGCCGTGCTATGTGCCATGCATTTTTTACGAGCTTCGAACTGCAAACTGTGTGTGAGCTACATAAATTTTGTGGCTGCTGATGCCGGCGAAAGGCAAAAATTAAAATGCGCTTATAAAGCAATAAAATTCAGCATAATAATAATAACGAATAATGATCGCATAATGAAAAGCGTACGCAGAGAAGGTGCGCAGATACAGAGGCAGCTAAAGATACATATTGCAGCTATAGATACATATTGCAGCTATAGATACAGATACATGTGCAGTTGCAGCTGCTGAAGTGTTGAATTTGAAATGAAAGGCCTGCCTGCTTAGCCTGGCAATTGTATCTGATGGATGCAATAGCTGCAACTAAGCTTAGATACAAATGTATCTGGGGCTAGTGAGGATGTTCAACATGCATTCGCAATCCAATTAAACACAATCCCCAGCAGACGTAGCTGTTCTTTGTCGCTGCTGCTGCGAAAGTATCTTATAGATACATATACAGCTGCAGATGCAGATTCGAAACGTATCTCACATGCTGTCTGCGTTCGCTGTCAACGGCAATTTGCCATAACATAAAACTGCACGTTTACACTAATAGCACCGGTCGCTCCACACAGCAGGTGTGCTGGGAGGGGGAGGGGCAGGGGAAGGGGGAGGGGGAGGGGGCTGCCCACTTGCCATGGTCAGACCTTCACTTTTGCTGGATATGACAAGCTGGCGTCTGGCGCCTCAACGTGATATCTAACACGCTCAGAGGAGTCAAGCTTTCGATCGAAGCTTTCAACAATGCCCTCTCTCTCTCTCTCCCTCTCTTGCTGTCTCTTTCTCTGCCTTTCTTTGGCGCATCTCATTGGAATTGCAAAGGCAACAAACGAGCGACAAACGAGTTCGCCCAATGCGCTCAGGATGCAAGCGTAGCGTGCAAAAGCAAAAAGGCAATAACAATTAAATAATATAAACATTATCTCTACCTCTCTTTCTCTCTCTCTCTCTCTCTCTCCCTCCCATTGTTCTTTCATTCCCAGCTGAAGTTCATCAAAATTGCACAGCACGTTGTACCGTTTGTGGGCGTTGCGCATTTGCCGCTCTGTGGGCGTGGCTGTGCACTGGCCGTAGATACATTTTAATTTACTTGGCTTAATTAATTTTTACTCGCTCTCCCTCTCTCTCTCTCTCTCTCTCTCCCCCTCTCTCTCTCTGCTTTGGAGCCACCGTTTTCAGGTTACTCGCTTAGCAATTTGGCTTTTTAATTAATTCTTTCTAAGTGAAAGATTGCATGCGGCTGCCTGCTCTCTCTCTCTCTTCTTTGTCTGTCTGCTTGTCTGTCTGTCTGCCTGTCTGTCTGTCTGTCTGTCTGCCTGTCTGTCTGTCTGTCTGTCTGTCTCTCTATCTATCAGTCTTTTAGCAAGCCTGCCTCTCTCTCTGTGGTCTCTTGCTCCGTCTGTCTATCTCTCCCTGTTTCTCTCTCTCCTTGCTCCATCTTTCTCTCTGCCTGCTTGTCTGTTCGTCTGTCCGTCTCTCCGTCTGCCTGCCTCCTCGTCTGCTACTCGCTTAGTCTGTCAAAAAGTGAAATGGGTTCGCTGCTTGTCAGCTTGGCGATTGTGAAATGTGAGTGGCGCATTGGAAAGCTTGTGTGGATGTTGTGGCCACCACACTGCGATGTATCTGTATCTGCATCTGTATCTGTATCTCTCGATCCTGCACAAAAAAAGATATAACCAGGTGTAACTAACGTTGCCCCAAGGCCCATAAAGAAGCCACCTAATCGGGCTGCCCATTAGGCCAGACCGAACGTCAACACATTACAGCGCACAATAAAGCACAGGCAAAAGGCAGCTCAGTCGGGCAGTCAGTCAGTCAGGCAGTCAGGCAGTCAGTATCTCAGTCAGTCATTCAATCACTCAGTCAGTCTCTTTGGTAGTCATTCAGCAAGTCTCTCAGTCAGCGAATCTAGAGTCCCTCAGTCTTTCAGTCAGTCAGTCCTTCAGTCACTCAGTTTGTTCTTCAAGCAGTCACTTCAACAGTCATTCAATCACTTATACAGTCAGTCTTTCAGTCAGTCATTCAAACGTTCTCTCAGTCAGTCAGGGAGTCATACAGTCACTCAGTCCTTCAGCCACTCAGTCCTTCAGCCAGTCACTCAGTCAGTCTCAGAGTCAGTCATTCACTTAGTGATTGAGTCAGTCATTCAGTCTTTAATTCTTTTACTCAGCTATTCTACCAGTTATTCAGTCAGTCATTCAATCACTTAGTCAGTCATTCAGTCAGTCTCTCAGTCAGTCATTTGCTCCTTCAGTCAATCATGCAAGTATTGTCTTTGTACTTCAGTCAAACCTTCCATCATTCACTCACTCATTGAGTCATTCAATCAGTGTTCCAGTCAGTCATTCCCTCCCTCACACATTCAGTCTGTCATTCACTCAGTCATTCACTCAGGCACTCACTCACTGAGGCAACAGCTGTGTGCGCAGAAACTGTCGTGTATCTTGCAGATACATTCGTGCGGGCGATTTATGTGCGAATTTGCTTTGTTTGTTTTGCTTCCTCTTCTGCTCCTGCTTCTCCTTCTCTTCCTCCTTCTCTTCCTTCTCTTCTGCACTTTGCTTTGTATGCAAACTGTCAATCAAAGGCACAGGCCTGCGATGCTAATCAGCCTGCTGCTGTCCGCCAGTTTTATGTACTCGACCTGGCCAAAAAAAAAGTTATGGCGCCATTATGCGACGTTGCTGCAGTTGCAGATGCAGCTGCAACTCGGGCTGCAATCTTGGCTACACTCTTGGCTATAATCTTGGCTATAACTGTGTGGCTTTGGCAGTGCAGCAGCGGGCGGGCCTAAGTCTTGGCGCTACTGTTTTCCCGAGCCAAAATGCAAATCCGCTAACACTTTCGTGCTGCGAATGTATCTAACAGATACAAATAAAAAACTCACTTGGCAATCGAATGCATTTATTTTGCATATAATTGAAATGATAATTTGTGTGCGGCCAAGTGTTTTTTTTTTTTTGTGCGATTGTTGCCGTGGGCGTTAAAGAGCTGTCGCTGCCGCTGCTGCTGCCTCTGCTGCTGTCGCTGCCTCTGCTGCTGCTGCTGCTGCCGTTGCCTTTTCAAAATGTCAACTTGTGCAGCGCTGTCAGATAAATCAATCAAGTTGATTAGTTTTTTGTGTTGCAGCAGGTAATTAGCGTGTCGCAGGCGAGGCCCTCTGGCCATAGATACATTTGTATCTCACAGAACCCTCGAGTGGCTGCACTCGGTCTAACTCAGACTCTAAGGCGGCTGCAAAATTATACAGATAATTCAAGGTTAGCCAAGGGGAATTGTTTTAATTTCATGTAGAGGGGTAAAAGGGGAGCCAATTTGCAAAGTGAACTGCAGCGATTCGATATTTCAGTTTTTTTTTCTTGTATCTTACTTAGCAGCAGCTTAAAAGTATCTTTGTATCTCATACTTTACATCTCTCTCTCTTTTTTTATAGCTAATGTGCTGCGTCTACCCGCCCCCTACCTCCCCCTACTTCCGTTGCGGCGGCTAATGTGTGTATATAAAATTTTAAGAGCAAAACCCCCCAAAAAAAATGTATCTACACGCAAAGTATCTGTATCTATGGCGAGGCCCCAGACAGACGGGCGACTTTTGAATGAATTTCGGCAAAAAAAAACTCACAGATGGGAAGGCGGCACAAGAAGTTGTCTATAATCCGTTTATGGCTTTAATTGCAGCTTAAAAATTGACAGAGTCAAAGAGTGGCAAGAGTGGGAGAGGCTTACGCACTCGCCATCTCTGTCGGAAGATAAAAACAGTTAAGTAGACATGTGAGTTATGTGAGTGCATTGTGAACAAGTGAACTCGAAACCGAATCGAATCGAATCGAATCGAAAGATATCGAAGCCTTTATACCATCAGCGAGGTATAGAGTTCCTACGTGCGCTATCGCCAATATTCGTAGGAACTTAATACCGTGCTCTTGGAGGGCTGTCGACCAACGAAATTATAACTAATATGATAATATTATAATAAATGTGAGAAGTGCAAGTGTATCTGTAGAAGGAATTAAGGTCTACTTTAATATCAACCGAAATATCATTTTGATCATAGTTTTTATTTCTAGCTTGCTTTGTAATATTTTATCTTAAGATTCTGTCTAAAATCTATTATTAGATTAATCGAAAAATCACGAAAATAAATTTTTTAATTTCAAAAGAGTTTTTTGGCATAAGAATGCATTTGATAGATCTATTAACTTCCCAGCCAGATAAGTTTATTAAAAAATATTATATTTTCTCTTTGAAATTACATTTATAAAACGATCTCATTTTTTAATAAATATAAAACTTTTTTTGTTTGATCTAAAAAATTTTCAAAACCATTCCAACCTAAAACATTATCAGTATTTTATTTTAATCATTGCAGCTTAATAAATTGAATATAGGAATCTTTTTAACTGAAGTTTCTATAAGAAAACTTGAGCATAAATATAATTACAGGGTGTGTATGTAAGTGCCTTCATCCTATCCGTTAATATGTATTTATTTTCTCACATATTTTGAATAAAGATCTTCTGCTCTTTCTCCTCATCATATGTAAATTCATCTCTCAAGAAACCCTTTGTAACTCCCAACTAGCTAAAATATCCGATTTCCTTTTCGTCAGCACATCACGTAGTATCATATTTTATTATTTTCCCTTTTACATTGAGTAGGGTGTTTCGTTTTCGATTTCTTTCAATATTTCGCAGGTCAGGCCCTTCTCAAGAATAGAAGACAAATTGATGATGCACAACTTTCTTCGGGGAGTGCATCGACCTTTGCCTATTCTAGTTTCTTGGGACCGCAACTAGAAGAACCCTTTGGCCTAGGGGCAGCGCATGAGGGCCTCAACTTCAACCCCTTGGCGACCCTATCGCGAGCACTTTATCTAACGGCATTTGCATCGTTGCAACGTTTAATTGCGAAAGGCTGCGAAGGATGCGTACCTTATCGTAATTGATAACGGTTCCCTTTCGGCAGACATTGCGGATTTGCCTAGCATATCAACTTGATTAACGGTAAAGTAAGCCCTCCAGAAGGGAGGAAAAAAAAACAAAAGGTTCCCTTCGATTCCGCAATGAAGCGTAAAGTTTTTGGTTATGAATATGCATAAGGGAAGGCAGCGGGGCAGGAGCAGGATGACCCACTAAGCCAGACGCCGGAAAGTGTAGATCTTCATGTTATAACTCAGATATATTGGGTTGAAAGTATGTTATACGATATATCTATCCATATTACAAATAAATATAACTAAATAACTGTCTTTTTTAATACCCTTTTAGAGGGTAAATTTATTTTGGCATTTTAATGCAACTTAGAAGACATGCTTCTTATTACTGCAGGCTGTAACCATATTATACCGTTTTTTTTTTTTTTGCTTTAATCACTTATAAATTTGCCAAAAATCATTAGATTTAACTCGGAAATGACTTCTTGATCAGGGTATTGTGCCTTAACTAATTCTGCATTTCAATTTAATCGATTTAAGAACTTTCAAATTTTTGCAATTTTTCCATGCAACCCCCTTGTAAAAATTTCGATAATTTTCAAAAATTTGACATATTGATTTTTTGCATAAAATCAATTAAAATATTTATAACTAACATAAAAATTCAATCCGCAGCTAATTCGGACAAGAAATGTGGAAAATATGCATATTTTACCGATTTCCCAGGGTTATCTCTCGTCTTTCACATCACTGTTTTTGAAAAATAGTGTTTTTTAATCACTTTTTCACTTATAACTTTGCCAAAAATCATTTGATTTAACTCGGAAATGACTTTTTGTCATGGTATTATGCCTAATATAATTCTGCATTTCAATTTCATCGATTTTGGAACTTCCATTTTTTTCGACTTTTTCCTAGCAAACCCCTTGTAAAAATTTCGAAAATTTTCAAAAATTTGACATATTGATTTTTTGCCTAAAATCAATTAAGATATTCGTAATTAGCATAAAAATCCAATCCGCAGTTAATTCGGACATAAAATGTGGAAAATATGCATATTTTACCGATTTTTCTTGCTTGAAATATGTTTTCTAACTAGTAAAATATTTTTAAATTATTTGAATTGTAACTTTAATGAAATACTAGCTTTATATAATAATATATGCTACAATATGCTGTTTAATATAAAAATAAGAACATATGCGCACAATAAAGGAAATATCTATGTATAATAAAACTGTGTAGTTGTTTACATTTGAGTTAATTTCAAGGGCGACAGAGACAAATATTTTGGGCATAGAATTTCTAAAGAAGCTGAGGGATTTTTAAATAACATAGATCTCTAGCACGAGGCAAATAACCCTTTAAGATAAATGAAAATTAAAAAGAAAATTGTCTTAAATTTCTATTAATAAAATGATCCAATAGGAAACACTCGAAATCGAATCCCAAAAGGGGCTGCTTAGAGAGGTTTCACACCACATAGATATCATACTTATTTCTAATGCGCATCAAATGATTGCGTAGTGTGACCAGAGTTTGTCGCCTTCACATCGCCAGGACACGACGCCAGGCGTGAGCTACGCTTCGTTTCACTGCCGCCAGATGGCGTGACTGCAAAATCACTGCGGGGCGGCAATTGAATCATTTTTCACTCAACCTCAGCCGCTGCCGCTGCCGCTGCCCCTGCTCACTCCCTCCCGCTCCTGTTGGCAATTTCAGACAACGGAAAAGAGGAAAAACACGCTTTTCACATAGTGGAAATCAATTAACTTGCAATGATGTTGCAAATTTGTAGCGTTTGTAATGAAAATCGCCAGCATTTATTGGATTTGGCAAAAGCAAAACAAATGGAGGACTCGAAAGGGGATCGAGTGGTGGGAGGGGGGAGGAGGGGGGACTGAGCTTTGACAGCAATTGCTTGGACGCGGGAAATGGGAAAAGGCAAATCGAAATCGATGGAGCTGCTGCTGGGCCACCTGCTGCGCCTTTGTGTGTCTCCCCAGGAGAGAGAGAGAGAGAGAGGAGAGAGAGGGGAGATGGGGGGCAGATGCCATGCTGCTCTGTCTGTGACACTAATCTCCGCCAGCGTCTGGCTAGCACATCAATTATGTTAATTTCTGGCAGCAATTACAAGCAGTTTTTTCTCTGAGTGTATTAGACAGAAAGAAGATTTAAAGACATCGCCGAGACACTAATGAAATTAAATAATCTACGCATATAATAAAGATAAATGATGATATAGCATGGAGGAGGCAAAAAAAAACATCGCCAGGCAACACACTGCCTGCCTTAGCCAAGACACACACCCGCAAAATCACAGTATGCTATGTTTTTCTAAGGACCTGGGAACAGTCACGTCGCGCATAGAAAAACATCGCAAACATAGCAAACGCCCCTACAACGCGTGCTGCGACGTTTTCACTCAAGAGCGCGCTCACACTCAAAACGTAGCGGAGAGCGAGCGCAAACACACACACACACAGACAAAGTAGACAAGAAAAGTAGGCGGAGCACACACAGAGCAGCAGAAACATCGCTAAACATCGCCGACGAGTGAAACGAGCGCATTGTGTTTTTGCCCCTGCACGCGATTCGGTTTGACGTTGTTTGCTTTTGTTTTGAGTGAGACGAGTGAGTGAGTGAGTTGAGCCCTCTCCCTCCCTCTCTCTCTCTCTCTCTCTCTCTAATGCCCAACCCTTTCGTGTTAACCCTTAAACGTTGACACTTTTGCGCTGACCACACACATTCCACATGCTGCAGAGAAAGAGAGCGCGGCAGAGCGGCAGAGATAAGCGAGGCGAGGGCAGCGGGCAGCGGCGCCTGCTCTGAGTTGTTTTTAGTGCGTGCGTCGTTTGTTTGTGTTGTTTTTAACCCACCACTGCCCCCCCTCCCCGCTTAACCCCTAATGCCGGCTAACTGCGTATAACGCGCTACGCGCTCCGCTCAACCCTTTCGCCTCTGCCCAAAAATCGAACAAGTTTTGAGCACAAACAACAACAAAAACAACAACAATGGTTACGCAGCTTTTGCTTTTGTCTTGTTTTATCAAGCGGTGCCCCTGCTGCCTTGTGCCTTGTGCCGGTCAAAATTGATGCGTTTTTCCGCGACGGGCGGCAACAACTTTCGACACCGACACAGTTTGCCGGCGTCGCTTGCCTCGTGCAGAGTAGAAAGAAAACCCCAAAAAAAATAGTCCCGGCTACGGCTTCCGATTCCGGTTTAGTTTTTAGTGCGTGTTAACCCCCTAACTCCCTCTCTGTGTGTGTGTGTGTGTGTGCGAGTGTGTGTTCCTATGGAAAATTTCCAAAAGACATGGCGTGATATGAAAAATGCGTCAGAGAAAAGTTCTTTTGGAAAAAATGAAACGTTTATGAAGTTTTCTACAGTTAAAAGAGGAAACTGAAATCGGTAAAAGGAAAATATTATATCACTGGATGACTAAAGCAAAGGTAAATATGATTTGCATATTTTTTTAAAATTAATTTTCATTATTTTTTCAGTTTTTTTCCAAGAGCAAATCAACTTTTGTGATATTTATTATTTATTTATATTTATTTAATATCTATTTATTTGAAATTGTGCCTATAAAATCAAAAAATATTATATAAAAAAATTATAAGCAAGTAAACTTAATTAATTGAATAATAATTAATAATAATAAAGCTTTAAATTAATTAATAATATGTATATTTAAGTGTAAATGATTTTAAAATATATTAATTTTATATTTGATATGGTAAATATGGACTTAAGTAAAGTAAAATAAAGAAAACTAAATCTATAAAACGAACAACTTAAATTTTAAGATACAAAAAACCCTAAACTATTAAATAATAAATTCCAATTTAAATAATAATGCTCTTTAATATTTAACTGGTATTTAGTACTATTTATAGTTAAAACCTCTCATTTGCACAGGCTTTTAAAAATACTCTGCCATTATATAATCAAATAACGTCACAGTGAGCATAATAATAAATTATAAAATCAAAAAAAAAAAAAAAAACCTCTTAAAATGTTGATAACTTCAGTCGTTTTTAATGACATTTTAATGAGCCGCAAAATGAGCGCCGATTTGGACTGAAATTAATTAATTTAATTAAAAGTCTGGCCCAGTGTGCGTGCGTGTGTGTGTGTGTGTGTGTGTGTGTGTGGATATATTGCTGTAAATTCATCATGCGATATTAGTTTATTTTAATTGCCCCAGCTCAATGTTGAATACCAAATGCGAAAACTATTTTTGGGGGGGCAGTTTAGGGTTAAATACCGTATAGAGCGAAACTAGATTAAAACGGCAATTAAACGGGCCAGATTAATGATAAACAGGCCCCTGAATCCCTGCAAAATTGTTTAAACTTGGCTAATAGAATAACGTTTTAGACTATTAATCAGGCAGGCTCTCTCTCTCCCACTCTATAATATATGCACACACATGTGTGAGAGTGAGAGAGTGAGAGAGCGTGCTTGCCTGCGGCTGTTGTTGTTTTGCTGGCTTAGGCTGCCTGCGGCAATCACTTGCTAAAATGCACACAATTACATTTTCAAAATGGCGTCAAAAGTGCAATACACGGAGAGAGTAAAAAAAAAAACAAAACAAAACGAAAAAGAATTGCCAAGCCGCAAAAAGAAAGACGCAAACAACAACAACAAGAGAGAGCGCTGCCTGCAGTCGAGGGGGTTGCCAGCTGCAATGAGCAACCCCCGTTACTCATGCCACCCTCTCTCTGCTTATGCTGCTGACGCTGCACTCTCTCGCTCGCTCGCTCTGTCTCTGCCACTCAGCATGCAGCGCAAGAGAGCGAGTGAGTGTGTGAGAGAGCGAGCGCGTCGAGTGAGCTTAATTATATCGAGGCTAACGAGTTTTTAGATGGCGCACAGACTCAGCGAACCGTTAATAAGCATTTAATTACTCAGAGCGAGTGAGAGCGAGCGAGTGAGAGAGCGATGACACTCAGTGTGACGCGACGACGGCGTCGGCGTTGCTGCTGTCGCCTGCTGTCACTGTCGCTGCCTTCGACGCTGCTGCTGCTGGCGTTGCGCCAACTGCGCTACCTTCGCGCAGACGCTTGTCTTGAAAAGGGGGCGGAGTTTTTTTTTTCATTCTTTTGCGTTTTTAGCTATAAATTCTGCGCGCCACTTGACGCCCCTCCCACTACCCCTCTCCCTTACCTTGGCCTAAGCACGCGCCCTTCTGCTGCCACAGCATGTACAATTTTTTTGCTGCTCTGCTCTGCTCTGCCCTGCGCTCTGCTCTCTGCTCGCTCGCTCGCTTTGGCAAATTGTAGCCATATTGGATTTTAGTACACGCCGTCGTCGTTGTTGTTGTTGTTGATTTTTTTTGCGCGCGACTGTGACTCAAATGCCGGTGGTTTCTGTGGGTGGTTGCGACGCCGCCGTCGCCGTTGCCGCTGCCAGAGTAGTCACCCTCGTGCCAGGGTGGGCAAGCGTATATTTTTTTCCTCCTCTTTTTTTTTTTGCTCATGGCGCCTGCACATAAATTTTGTATATAGCGTGCTGCCTCCCCCTCCCCCCCCCACTGCACGTGTATTGATGGCCGTGCGGCGCATTGGTATTGGTGACTGTTGCTAGGTGAACGCACACGCACACACACACACGCATAGAGAGAGAGGGCGAGAGAGAGAGAGAGAGAGGGCGAGGTATGTATTATTTTTATTCGCGTGACGCCTTCATTTTGCGGCTTTGATTCACTTTGCTGCTTAGACGGCGCTCTCTCTGTATGTGTGTGTGTGTGTGTGTGTGTGTGTGTGTCTCTGCCTGTATTGATGTTTCATTTGTTTCTCTCTCGCCTCCTCCTTCTCTTCTGCTTTGCTTTTGTTTTTGTGGCGGCACTTGTAGCATTTTTTCCCCGCCTTGTGCTTTGAGCGTAACTCAAAAATTAGAAAAAAAATTGCGTCGACTGCGCTGCTTTGCGCTGAGTCCTGCGGTTAGCGTCGCTGCTGCTGCTGCGGCGCTGCTGTTGCTGCCGGCAGCGTCTGCTCCATTTTTATTTTGCCAAACTGCCGTTAATTTGCATATGCAGCAGCAGAGTGTGTGTGTCTGTGTGTGTTTCTGCTGCCCGTGTGTGTGTGCACATTTTTCCCCCATTTTTTTTCTTGTCCTGCCTTGTACGTATTTTTTGGCGGTTTGCGCAACCACCAACAACAAAACGTCGCGCCAGGGCCATGGCCAATGCCACCCCCTGCGAGCGTCGCTGTCGACGTCGCCGCCGCCTCTGCTGCTGCTTGGGGATCGTCTGCGCCGGCTACAAAGCTCAAAGAACACACACAGCGGCGGCGGCGGCAGCAGGCTCCGTGGTTTATCCTGCCATTTGGCCTTGTGCAGTTTGACAACAGCAGCCGCTGTTGCCAGTTCCCATCGTCGCCGCAGAGCGCGACAAATAAATCTTAGTCAGAGTCAGCAGCGGTGGCAGCACTGGCAGGCAGGCACAGTGGGCACTTAGTAAGACAGACCAGAACTTGAAGTTGATATATGGTCAGAATTGAGCTGCCTGCTCAGTCTGTTCTGCCTGCTGTCTGCTCTGTCTGCTGTCTGCTCTGTCTGCGCTGCCTGTCCAACTACAAAAAGTGTTTTATTCCCGCTCTCTGTGTGTGTGTTGGTGTACAGTGCGCGTGTTCATGACATTGACAGAGTTAAGAGCCACAGTTAAAATCGTTATAAATTATATCAACAACAAAAAGCATAAATTTCATGAGAAACAAGTGACAACTTTCGCTGCAAAGCAAAATAAAAAGGAAAAAATAATAAAAAAAGAAATAAAAACAACACACTGTGCCACACTCACACACACACACACGCACGCACAGTCTCGCTGCACACATGGTCAACAAGTAAGTCCTTCTCTCTCTTTCTCTCTCTCACTAACTACACCTGTACCTATACCATATCGCATAACTGTATAATTAATTAGAAACTCACAAAAAAAAAGCTGAAAAAAAGTTTGTAGAACTTTTTCGTGCTGTTTGTGACATTTCAATTAATTCAACTTGTGAATTTAATTAAATATATATATACGAATTATAATAAATATTAATTTGCCTAATTGTTTATTTTATTTCTCGTAATATTTATTTGTGCAATTAGCCAAAACTAATTGGAGTTGCTTGTGTGTTATATAACTTTATGCCATATGACATACTTTTACCAGCTTAATTAATTATTTAAGTGAGCAATTTTGGAATTTAATGAGTTTTCTGTTTTTGGAAATGATTTTTATTGATTATATGATATTTTTGATGAGCTAATTAAGAATTTTTGCTTTTAATGATGCCATAAATTATATTATTCCTGCATCACAAAAGTGCCGATATAGGCAGGTCTCTTTGTCTGTCTGTCTGCTTGTCTTATTGCCTGCTCGTCTGTCTGTCTGTTCATCTATAAAAACGTCTAGATCTCAGAGACTATAGCAGCTAAAGCATTCAAATTTGTTGTATGCACTATGAGCTCCTTAAACTTGATTTAGAAATTTTGCCACGCCTCCTATCGCCTCTGCAAATCCTTAAAAATCAATTTAAACGCGTAATTTAAAAACTAGAGTATCTATTTTTGGGTTATATATGTATAATCAGCACACTATTATATATTTAAAATTTAATTAAATTTGCGTTATATAATCACAAGTTAAAATTTGAAAAATCTCCCATTAAATATTAATAATATGCAAAAAGCAGAGAGCTTAATTAATCTTTAATTTATTAATTACTTAAAAACGGAAACCTGAAACCCTTCTCGATACCGACTGCTGTCAACCTGTTTGTCTCTCACCCGGGTTTTCATTTTCCTAATGGAAATTGCACATCTCGCTGAGTGCGATTCGCATTTCCAGGAAACAGGAATTCGCGACTATCGAATTAAATTGGTTTTTCTTCTGCCTGCTCCTCCTCCTCCTTCTCTCTTGCGGTTTGGTGCCTCAATATTTATATCATCAGCAGAAAGGGAGAAAGGGCAGGGCAGTTGAGCTTGGGTAGAGAGAGAGGGAGATATAAAAACAAGGAACCATAAAGCGCTTTACGGCGTCAACGTTCGCATTACCGCAGTCCCAGCCGCTTATCAAGCAGCACTCAAAAAGGCGGTCCAGGCTTCCCCCATATCATTCCCATTCCCAGCCCATCCCATCCCATGCGATGCCAAGCCACAAGTGACTTCAGTTATTTTTGGGTGTTACAGACGGAACCTGCCCGAGCAGGGAGAGACTTCGGAACTGGACTGACAGCAACATTATTTGGGCAATGGTTGGGCTGGTTGGGGACCAGTCGAGGGTAATGAAACGTTTCCAAGTTAAGAGTATGAAAACAAGAGAGAGAGAAATGTGCATATATTCGTATATTCCTGTATTCGTGTATAAACAAAAGCGAGTAAAAATAATATCGACTCTTCGTATATATATATTTCTGAACCTGAATGTGAATCTGAAGAGAGGCAGGAGAGGAAGTCGGGGCTGGCCTGCAGACTGCGCTGACGATGCTGGTTTTCGCTGGTTAACTGCGTAAATAAAGGTGTGTCATCTCACTGTCTGTGTGTGTGGCACCGTGTGTGTGTGTGAGTGTGTGTGCGCCGCATTAATTTATTGCGTGCATCAGGTGACGTTGACCCATTTAAAATTTGATGAAGCCGCCCCGCAATGCTTTTTCCGCATTGTTCCCATAAATTCTGATGGGATTCGCCCCCTCTATATGGTATGAATATGGAAAAGAAACTGAGTATAAAGCAAGCGAAATAAATTGGGTAGAAGGAGTGTTGTAAAGCAGTTAAATTTACTGCATATTGTGCTATATAATACAAAGGAATTTCAAGTATATTGTGGGATTTTAAAAAAGACAGGTAGATTGAAGAATTTCATGACTTTATAAAGTATATAACAATTATTTTTGATAGCGCAATGTCTGAGTGTCTATTTGTCTGTCGAAGTGCCTCTCTATTTGTCTATTTGACCTTTTTTATGGAATTTTGTCTGTATGTTCGCCTAGATCTCTGGAACTATAACTTCTAGAGCTACCAAATTTTGTGACTTCCCCTATAAATATAAGCAGACTCTTATAATATGTTTAAGAACTCAGCCACACCTCTTGCGCCTTTGCAAATCGTTAATAATTAAATACAGTGCATAGATTACAAGAAAAATGTATAATCAATTGGTATTTCCTTAGATTATTACTAAAGATAATTATATTTGATATTTAAGATCAAATGAAAAACATACTCAAACAAGAAACAAGATATATCAAAGTAATTCTTCTATAAATAAATTTAAAATATATTTCTAGCTCCGCTTGATACCCAAATCTCATTTTAAAAATCTCTCAAATCTTTTATATCAAGAAACACTGCATCTCCGACTCTTCAGCTGCCTATCACACATACATCTCTATATATAGTATAATAAATACTCATATATATTCACTTATTCATACCCCTCTCTCTCTCTTTCTCTCTGTCTCTGCAGTCTGCAGCTGAGTCTTTTGAATGTCTTTCATACCATCAGCAGTTTGCAATGGCTTTATCAATCAATCGCAAGGATTCCCTTCTCTCGTTCTCCCCCAGTCAATAATCCTTTTTCTCTCCGCTTTTGCCGCTTCTTTTGTTGCCTTCTTTTTCTTCTTCTTTGAACATCATCAGCAACTTTTCCCTTTTTGCTTTTAATTTTCAGCTGATTTTTTGATTAATGCTTAAACGTTGCTCAGCTTTTTCCTTGCATTTTCCTTTGCCCGTTTGTCTTATGCAAATCGCTTGGGCACTTTAATTAGAAAAACTCCACTTCTTTGGGAGATATATATAGGGGGAGGGAGTAGAAAAAGAAGAACCCTTTGGAAAGTGCTCTGCAAGTTGCGCTCATTATGCCGCGTTCCTTTTTGTCGTTTTGTTTGTCATTTATAAATTGGAAAACTTTCTTAAGCAAATTATGCCATTTTTTGTGTGTAGTCCATCCCTTTTTTTCGTTCTCTCTTGGACAGCAAAACGTGAAGTTTTTGGTTTTAATCGCGCAAATGCTTTTCCTGCAGAGAATTTATCTCTCTGCAGCATTTGCCGTGTCCAATTCGAGCTGAAGAAGAAGTAGAAGAAGCAGCAGGAACCCTTTCGTCCTTGTCGCCGTTTGCAGACAAACAAATTAAAGGGGGATTATCATCATTTCATCTTGTTGCTCGACGAGTGTTGTTTCCCCCCCTCCCTGCTCCTGCCCCTGCCCCTGCCCCTGCTCATGAATGAACCCTTTTGTGTCCGTCGCTCAGCTGACGTTTCTCCCAGCCTGCTCTGCCTGCCTGCCTGCTCTGCCTGCCTGCTTTGTGATTTGCCTCGCCAAGATTTGGACACACATTGAGGTAGGGCAAGGGTTCATTCAGCCTGTACTTCAGGTTCCCAGCTCTCGACTCGCCTCAACTCGACTCGACTCCAGCTCGACTTTTGCATCCGTTTGTGAATGGTGCATTCAACTCGGCTGCCTTGTGCCCTGTGTGATTTATTGCCCAGGCAGGCGAAACAATGGCAACGCGACTCTCCTCCTCCTCCTCCTCCTGCTCTTCCTCTCCTGCTGCTGCCAACTGTTGTGGCCTGGCATGGTAAGTAGGTCTATAGGCTACCGTGGCACTTTCGGTTTCAGAGCGTGGGTTCGCGCTGCGTCTCTGTCTGAGATTGCGTCGTCTTCTGCTGCTGCTGCTGCTGCTTCCGTTGTGCCTTCTTATGATGTAATAAATATGCGACCCTTTGTGTGCGACGCCTTCTCTGCCTGTGCCTGTGTGTGTGTGTGTGTGCGGCATGTGAAACTGGCAACATGTGTTGTGGTGCAGCCTGAGAGGGACAGGGGGGAAGTGCCATAAATACACGCTGAGAATCTTGTTGATTAGCGAGCGCGTCTTTGTCTATTTTGTGGTCAGCTAAGGAGAAGGAGAAGAAGGAGGAGGAGGAGGAGATTATGTAAGCTAGATAAGAGAAGAGGCTGTGGCTGTGGCTGAGTTAGGGCAGACAGGAAGAGAGGGAGTGCCTCACAGGTAACACGTAATTAGCCAAGTAAATGTGTGGTAAAACGCTGCGCTTCCCTTCCCTACTGCGCTTCCTTGGCTGCTCCCAAAAATCCTTTATCTGCCCTGCATGCTAATGGTTTTTCCGGCATAACTTTTTGCCAAACACACACACACCCAACACACATACACACACTCAAAGTAGACCACAAAATTGTTGCTATTGCTTTCACCTACAACTACTTCTATCTACCCCCTACACCCCCTCCCCCTCTGCTGCTTTAAACCAAAAAAGTGCAAACAAATTACCACACAAATTGTGACAAGCAGCACACACACACACAAACACACACACACACTCGCAAACACACACAGTAAAAGTTTTTGTGCCCAGAGTGAGAGAGCACGCATACGCCGCGTTTGCCTGGCACAGTTTGACAGGCATTGCCTTTAGCAGATGTGCCGCGCTGACAAATGTGAAACTGTTTTTGCTGCCAATGCCTGATTGACTGGCCAAAAGCAGTTGATTGATGACTGCAGGCTGCTGGCAAAAAAAAAAAAACTGGTTCGTACGAATACGCAGTATAATTTTGATTTCAAAAATAAAAAAACAAGCAAACAATTGCCCACAATTTGAGTGGTTAATTAAAAATATATAATATATATATTTTGAAATAAAAAAAAGTCAAAGGAAATTTAAAAAATTAGAAAAATGTATAAAATAAAGTAAAAACATATAAACAAATATTTAACAATTTTTAAAATTAAATAAATACAAATATTAGATAAGTTCAAAATATTTAAAATATAAGAATATTTTAGAAGAAATTAATTTGCCTTCAAACTGCAATCAATCAGTGAAATTGGCTGAGTCAATTGCACTGTGTGTGTTGCCTGCCAATTGCTGCGCTGCGCTGTGATGCACTCACTCATTCGCATTCGCATTCGCACTCACACTCACTTGCACACACTCAACACACTCGTTTGTGTTTCCCCTCAGTCATGCGCAGTGCAAGGCGCGCTCTCACTCACTCTCTCTCTTTCCCTCGTTGTCTCTCTCTCTCTCTCTCTCTCTCTTGAGCTTTGTCGCCTTCGATCGGCTTCGAGTGAAACCTGCACGCTGCACTCCCCGCCCCAGCTGCAGTAGGCGCATCCAAGTCGAAAGGAAATGTCAGTCAGGCAACAAGCCCACAACAAGCTGCAACAGCAACAGCAGCAACAGCAACAGCAGCAACAGCAGCAACACACAACAACAACAACAACTGTTCTGCTAGGGCTAATCCTGAGCTCGAAAAACACGTGCAACGTGTGGTGAGTTCGCAACGCAACGCGACAAAGCTGCAACGCAACAAAACGCGGGCAACATGTTGCAGTTGCTGTCGCTGCTGCAGCTGCTGCTGCTGTGCTGCTGTTGCTGGCAAAATTGCAATTTCACACACACACACACAGAGGCGAGCTTGTGTTGGTCTCGACTCGCTACACGACGCCAGCAGCAGCAGAGGCAGCGGCAGCGACTGCAAAATTGCCGCCTCGGCCTATAAGCTGCTGCTGCTGCTGCCGTGACTGTTGCTGCTGCTGCTGTTGCTGCTGCTGCTGCCGTCGATTGCGATTGCGAGTCGCTTTTTTAGCAAGCCCGTCGCCTGTGCCGCATTCGCTTTTCGGCTTTCGTGCCGCGCGGCAGCCCAAAAAACATTAGCAAAAATTCAACAAAGAGAAAGAGAGAGAGAGAGAGTGAAAGAGACGCGTAACGTATCCTAGCCGGTTAAAAAATAAAAAAAACTACGTGCCTTATCCCACTGTGCGTGTGCCGGTTGTGTGTGTGTGTGTGTGTGTTGCCAAACTAGAGAAGCGATTGTTGTTGTTGTTGTTGTTGCTGCGATAATCACGCAGTTTGCCAATTGGCAACGGCAACAGCAGCGGCAACGGCAACGACGACGGCGACGGCAAAAGTTTTGTGACCTTTTTGGCGGAAACATTTCAAGAGGAAATTGCATTCTCCACTTTGCACTTTGCACTTTTCACATTCTCTTCGCATTCTTCGCATTTCGACTGCAAATTTTTGTCGGTTTTGTTTGTCGATGCAAAAGAAACTCAATTTGGTGAGTTAAAACTAATGAAATTACAGTGGAAAGAAACGAGCAATTATGGCATAAAATATCATATATAAAATACTATGCAATATCCTATCATTAAATCATTACGCAAATTGCAATCATTTTGCAGCAACTATAGCTAAAAATTCTATAAAATAAATGTTTAATAATAATTAATAAAGTTTTCTGTAAATATTTTCTATTTTCTATAAAGATTTTTATTTACGATAATCATCCTAAGATTAAATACTTTAGAATCGTGTTATTTCCTGTCCCATTTACTGCTCAAATTAATAAGAACTATATCGTATAATATAATACAATATAAAGCAATAATTCATAGCAATAAAACAATAAGAAAATTATGGTAATTTCACAAAGACATACACAATTATTTTCCGTAATTTTCCGTAATTTCCAACTAAAAATACATTTTATTATCTTGGCATTGCCACTAGTAATTCTCTGCTCTCAAATTAATGAGCGCTATAGATGATAATTTATACGGTTTATTGGCCGAGCTCACCTCAAAATTCAAACTGCCAAGTTTTCAAATCTTTTAAATAAATTTTGGAAATATGAAAATAGTTTTTGCTTTTTTTTCTCGCTCGATTTCGCTGCTTAATCCGAACATAAATAAACCGTAGCTAGAGGAAAGCCAACGTATTTGGTTTCCCACATAAATTTCTTTAACACCTGAAGATATTTTCATATATTACATTTTCCCCGCTCTCTTAAGTGGACAAATAAAAGTGTCAAAATAATCTGTTAAATTTCGGAAATTTCGTAGAGTCTCTGCAGGCACTTTACGCATTGAGTGGAAGTTGAGAATTTCATAAATATTCAATTTGTGGTTGACATAAATCAAAAACAATTAAACATTCTAAGCCCCAGACTCGTTTTGACCACAAATCAGCAGCGTCTTCTCGTTGCCTGCTTGGCTGCTGTCTAAGACAAATGTCAAGCGGGCAAGTTCTTCCGGAGAGACCGGGCCCCGACCCTGAAGCGGGCCAGCAATCTATCCATCTATCCATCTGCCCATCTACCCAGCTATCCAACTAGTCAGCTAGCCAGGCCCAGAGTAATCACACACATGCATCGCTTAGGCCAAGACATAATCGCCAGCTTCCTTTTGGCCAGCGCCATGGCGCTGCTTCCTGCACGACACAGCAGCAGCAGCAGCAGAGACAACAACAGCAACATTTATGTGGACAACAACAACAACAACAACAGGCACAGCAACAAGCATAATAACTTAGGCCAGAGCACATTGCAACTGCCCAAGCTGCAGTTGGCAGCTTCACTGTCTCTCTATCTCTCTCTTCCCTTCTCTCCCTCTCTCTCTCTCTCTCTCTCCTGCCTGTCTAATATAATTTTGAAATAACTCAACTAAGCAAAGGAAGCTGCACACACTGCAGGCCTGTCTACTCCGTCTGTCTGCCTCGTCCAAGTGGCCCATCGAGAGTTGGCCAAAACCGAGTTAGAAAACAAAATGATTGCAGAGTCTCTCTCTCTCTCTCTTAGCCAGGCCAGTTGCCAGTTGCGCGACCACGCCAAACAAAACAAAACAAAACGAGACTGCGATATGGTTGGGGGAAAAAAAAAGGGATAAGCCGGAAAGCAACACGGAACCCAAATTAATACAATAATTGAAGCCAATTTAGTGTAATTTTCTTCAATTTCAAACTTGTCTGTTGTTGCTTTTGTTGTTATTGTTGTTGTTGGTTTTACTGTCTAGCCATTGACTTGGCCAACTATTATCGCATTTGTCTGCTTCATCTGCCTCTGCCTCTCTATACCACACCCAACATTTTATTTACACGTTTAATTGTTCTTTATCCCCCTCTCTCTCTCTCTCATTTTATTAGCCAATCTCGGCTCTGGTTACCTAATTAAATTGAGCCACTTTGAGCCTGGTGAAAGTAGCAGCAGCCCATCTCAATTCCCAATCCCAATCCCAATCCCCATTCCCGCGGCCTTTCACAAAACGATTTCCATTTATGCTATCATAAACTTTAGTTCGATAGAAATCGGAGCCGAAAAGAAAAACATAAAAGTTATAGATGATAAAAATTAATTGAAAATGGAAACAATAAGTTGAAAAATACGAGCTGCGAATAACTATATAAAAGCAGACTATATAAGAGACCTATATAACAGATACTCCAAAGACTACCCCAACCACTATTTATTTTCTTGAAAGAAAGCTAGCTCAGCTGGCTGAGTGCATTAATAATTGCATAATTCCTATGTAGAGATTGCATTAATAATCGCATAATTGCCCTAGCGAGAGAAAGAGAGATAGAGAGTGAGAGAGGTTCGTAACGCCGACTTGGCATGTTCCGGGCGCATTAATATAATGCAATCATTATCTTACAGTTAGCATAGCATAGTATACTATAATGAGCATGTTGATAATGCGAGTCTCGTTAGAAAATTGAAAAAAAAAAACACACACTATATATTAACGTAATTATATGAGGAAATATCTGTGCAATAAATGCTTCATATATTGCACTAGCATAGAAGACATACTATATAAAGGTCCAAATTTGTAAATACGTAATTAATTATTTTTATAAATGAAAATGATCAAAAAAGGGTATACTAACTATGTGTGCAAATCATGTCAAAATGGCCCAAAAATTATACAACAACCCTCATTTTACATCGATCATAACTTTCTAAAAAATCAAACGATTTCCACGCGGAATGTCTTTTTGTTTATGTTTTCACAACCTGAATGATTCTACATTTAAAAAATAGCAACATTGATTTTTGGAATTTTTTTGATTTTTCGGAAATTTTGAGTAAGGGTCCCCCCTATGATTTTTCGACAAAATTTTTTTTTTCAAAATTTTAAATCGCGAGTTTTTAGTTTTAATCGATTGCGGTGGTCAAAATTAGTAGTAAACAATTGTTTAAATCGATTTTAAACGATACTTAATTTTGGCCCAAAAATCATGTCGAAGTCTACTAAAATTTAGACATGTAACACACTCAACAGGCCTGGTACACTCATTTTACACTGATCATAACTTTCTTAAAAATCATACGATTTTCACGCGGAATGACATTTTGTTTATGTTTTGATTATCTGAGTGATTCTACATTTAAATAATATCATGATAGACCTTTTGAAATTTTTTGATATTTTAGAAATTTAGACAATACTCCCCCCTGTAAAATTTCAACAAACAATTTTTTTTCAAAATTTTAAATCGCCAGTTTTTAATTTTAATCGATTGCGGATGTCAAAATTAGTACTAAACAATTGTTTAAATCGATTTTAAACGATACTTAATTTTGGCCCAAAAATCATGTCGAAGTCTACTAAAATTTAGACATGTAACACACTCAACAGGCCTGGTACACTCATTTTACACTGATCATAACTTTCTTAAAAATCATACGATTTTCACGCGGAATGACATTTTGTTTATGTTTTGATTATCTGAGTGATTCTACATTTAAATAATATCATGATAGACCTTTTGAAATTTTTTGATATTTTAGAAATTTAGACAATACTCCCCCCTGTAAAATTTCAACAAAAAATTTTTTTTCAAAATATTAAATCGCGAGTTTTTAATTTTAATCGATTGCGGAGGTCAAAATTAGTACTAAACAATTGTTTAAATCGATTTTAAACGATACTTAATTTTGGCCCAAAAATCATGTCGAAATGGACCAAAAATTAGACAACAAGCATAGTACCCTCATTTTACATCGATCATAACTTTCTTAAAAATCAAACGATTTTCACGCGGAATGACATTTTGTTTATGTTTTAACAACCTGAGTGATTCTACATTTAAAAATAGCATAAAACATTATTTGAAATTTTCGATATTTTGAAAATTTTGGCAAGGGTCCCCCCTATGATTTTTCAACAAAAATTTTTTTTTAAAAATTTTAAATCGCAAGTTTTTTAATTTTAAATTTTTTTTGGGGGTCAAAATTAGTACTAAACAATTAAAGTTGTTAAATTGATTTTAAACGATACTTAAATTTTGGCCCAAAAATCATGTCGAAATGGACCAAAAATTAGACAACAAGCATAGTACCCTCATTTTACATCGACCATAACTTTCTTAAAAATCAAACGATTTTCACGCGGAATGACATTTTGTCCATGTTTTAACAAGCTAAGTGTTTCTACATTTAAAAAATAGCAAGATGAATATTTTGAAATTTTTCGATATTTTGGAAATTTTGACTATGATTTTTTAACAATATTTTTGTACTTTAAAAAGAATTGTTATACATAGTTAAAAACAGAGAAATATCGTCTATTATTTTTTGAAGAACTGCATGTATTATCCATCTATCTATCTGTGAGTTTATTGACCTATGCAAATGTTTCTGGTGAGTGTATTCGTACGAGTATTCGCAGTCAGCTTGTCACACGTCAATTCGAATCTTTCGATTCCATTAACATTGTAAATGTTGAAACGTTTTGATAGATATGCGCGCTCTCTCTCTCTCTCCCTGTCTATCTTTCTCTCTCTGTCTTTCCCCTCATATCACATGGTTTTTTAATCGGAAAAATCTCGAAACTCGAAATATGCCAAAAATAGCGAGAGTATTAATAAAAACTGAAATTAAAATTTGTGTTTTGCATTTTTTGTCCCCCTCACCCGCAGCTGAAAATTGTTTTCATTTATATTTGAGTTTTTCAGTTTTTCTTTTACCGTTGCCGTTGCCGTTGCCGTTGTAAATTGTAATTTGAAAAACATCACCGCAAACTGTCAAAATGCACTGACATTTACAAATTATTTTGCTGGCAGCCAGTGGGGTGTCCGCTAGCGACTTGCCACGAACTGGGGCAGCATGTGGCAAGCAGGGGCAGGCAGCATGAGGTAGGGAGGGGGAGCGGGAAGGGGGCAGGGGGTATTGCCGTTTGACGCTTTGAAATGCGAAATGGAAGCGGTCACCGTTAATTTGCGTCAACGGGCTAATAAAGTTTCGTGTCGCCTTTTTTTTGGTTTTTTTTGGCTATATGCACTGCTGGCTTTTTGCTATTTTGTAGCGTGCAACAAAGTTGGCCAATCACACACACACACACACACACACGTGACATTTCAATAGCAGCCTGCTCAAGGGGAATTTCCTGTCTCTGTGTCTCTCCCCATCTGCATCTTCAATTTAATATTTGCCTCTGGTTCTTTATGAAATTCCGATTACCCATTAATTGCCATTGATTGAGCACCTGAGCTGCCGTTGCTGCTGCCTGTGCTGGCCAAGCTGCCCAGGCTGCCTCGTCTCGTCTCGTATCAATGAACCCTGCGCTGCGCCGCGGGCGATGCAACCGAATAAGTGAGGATCGTTTGTCGTGGTTGCGCAAGGTGCTGCATAGATTGCCCTACCTGCTGCAGCTGCAGCCTCGAGACCAGGCCCGGTTTATGGGTCTGCGTGCCTAGGAGTGGCCCTAATGGCAGACCGTGCAAGTGCGAGTGAGAGCGAAAAAGGAAGACAAAAATAAAAAAAAAAAGAAAGAAAAAAAATGAATTATGATTTGACTGTGGGCATTTAATGGATGACCATGGATCTTTGACTGGAAATATGCTTGTTTGGCGCCAACATATTGACAGCTGTGCCCCTCTCTCCCTCCCTCTCCTCTCTCTCTCTCTCTCTCTGTGCGAACAGGTGACTGCTTAGAATACCTTTTTTTCCCCCAGCTCAGCTTCGCGTGTCTGACAGGTTTTTTTCTTCTTTCTTTTTTCTAATTGAATTTACTTGCCACAAACTGAGGCGCGTGTTGCATTGTCTTTGTGGCAACCTGCAGCGTTATCGATAGGCAGCAACAACAACAACAACAACCATCGCTAAGCAGCCACTGAAAAGCATTCAAAATTGGAGCACGATCGATTTTTGGTTGCCTTTTTATTTGATGGATTGCTTCGGGTTTGCTAACTGACGTTGACGACTGCAGGCTAGAGACAGAGAGAGAGAGAGAGAGGTATAGAGTGAAAGAGACACAGCTGCTGCTGCAGCGGTTCAAAGATCGCTGACTCTGTCTGCAGTCTGGCAACGCTGCTCCTAAGTATTCCCCATAAAGTTGGGCTGCGGCCAATTAGCTTGATCTCTGCTCTCTCTCTCTCTCTCTCTCTCTCTCGGCTGATGTCTTTGTCGTTAAGGCAGGATTCGCTGTGTCTGACGCCCACACAGAGTGTGGCTGAGCCAACGCAGGGGCGTTGCAACAACAACTACAACAATAACAACAAATTAAACAACAACAACATAAACAGCAAAGGCAGCCCCACAACATGTTGCTATAAAAATGTTCAAAAAACCCTCAAAACATCGCGCAATTTAATGGCCTCAAAACACAGGCCAGTTAACTGGCAACTGAGGCTACACAGCCGCCCACCTGGTCCCTCTCCCCCCCCCCCTCTCTCTATAAACAATGGCGCTGCATAAATTTATCGAAGAAAAAACTGAAAAACTCATTAGGCGCATCGCCTACGAAACATGCTATAAATGCAATAATATTTCACAGAATTACGAGCCTAATAACATAAATTTCCATGGAGAGTATAGAGGAAGGTATACTATAAGCTCTGGCTGCAGTTTCGTATCTATGAGATACGCAATGCGTGCAAGTTCATTATGTAAAAGACGATGTTGCTGCTGCTTATCCTATAAACATAAACTAGGCGAATTAATTGAGTTGAGGCGCGCACAGATCCCTGTGCCCTGCTCGACCCTCTCTACCCTCTCTAACCCCTCTACCCCTTCTCATAATTTTGACAAGCCTCATAAAGCCGAAAAATTATGCATTTTGAAGTCAGCAAAGTTGCACCTGCTGCTGCTGCTGGGCCGCATTAGAGCCGCATTTGGCCAACTCCAACTGGCTCTTACCTGGCCTCTTGCCTCTTGGCGGCGGCTCTAATTGAGTTTTGAGAGTCGTTACACTTCATCGCAATGGGAGTAAATTAAACTGTCATTAGTTTACCCTTTGGCACTATTGTCGCCCCCGGTTGCCCTGCCCCTTCCCCTCTCTGCTCTCACGATCTCAAGCGATCTCAAACATGTGAAGTGGCGCGTTTTTTTTTTCTTCTACCTTTTTTCTCTTTTATTTTATTTTTTTTTCGACTTCTTTGCAGCCGTAATAATTTTGTAGGTTTTACGAGTGCCGCCAAGACAATTAGGCATTTGTTGTATTGCACACACACACACACACACACACTCTGTTGGCCAAGTGTGGGCATTTTGTTAGCGGCTTTTGACGCTTTGATGTGCGCAACTGAAAAACGCGCGCGCGACGCGACTCGAGACCGTCCGCGCAACGAATCTAACGCCTTTTTCAACAAACTTGGCTTTTAGCTTTTCGTTATTGTTATGGCCCGCACTGTTCTACCTTTGTTGTAGCTGTTGTTGTAGTTGTCTGAAGATTTATTTTTTCATTTTAGTGTGCCGACATCGACTCATTGTGGGTGTCTGCGGTGCCTTGACACAAGCCATTGGGCCATGACGTGCACAAAAAAAAAAAAAAAAAAAAAAAAAAAAATAAAAAAAAAAAAGAAAAGAAAACAACCAAAAGCAAGAACAACAAAAGCAAACACAACATTTTAGGCTCTTGACTTTACGCTTAAGCTGCGCTGAAATTTTCCAAAGAATTTTATAAGCCCGAAAAACAAAAGTAAAAAGAGTAAGCCAAAGTTCTATATATAAAAGACACATTAGCTTAGCTAGAGAACCGTAAAAATCTCTCAAGTTGTCACTGCAAGCACTGCAGCAGCTGCCAATGGAGAGCGGCGTTTTACAAGCGTTTTGCACGCGTTTTTAGTCGCCAATTGCACGCAGCTCCTATAAGGCATATTTAGCACACTATATGATCTATTTATTGCCCCCACTATATGCCATAATATAAGCACACACTGTGCTCATTTCACGCGTTTGCATTCGGCGCGTTTTGTGCGCGCTTTACAGGCGTTTTCAGCCGCCACCAAATGCTGTCAAGCGTTTCTCGCTGGGGAATCTATTAAATTTGCGCGTTTTACTACACGAATCAATGCATAAAATTGCCGAACACTAACCCAGACTGGGACTGAGACTGAGATAATCCGCAACAGTTTATTGCACCTGTCATAAAAATAAGAAAAGAAAAAAAAAGAATTAAAAAGAAACATAGCCCAAAAGGTGCGCGCAAACTAAGCCGTACGACATGGCGTTGCTTTATGACTCTAGCTGAAAGATATAAAAACCACATTTTTTTTTCATTCAAATGCGCTACAAAATGTTATGGACCATCAAATGATTTGCATAAACTGTCCCCGGCACGTGTCCCCCAACTGCAGGGTAAATTTGAGAACACAAATCGTCACCTGCGATCGGATCGAGTAGAGCGGGAACAAATGTCAAACATTGTTGAATATGAACAAATTTATTCAATAATTAATATGACAAAGTCGTAAAAAAAATACGTATATGAGAAATATTAAAAATTGCTGTAAAAAACACACGCCGAAAGAGACTTCTAAGAGCTACCAAAATGCAATAGAAATACAAAAACAACAAAGACAAAAAAAAAGGTATAAAATCTATGCATATGAGAGGCGGCAGCAGATAAAACGTAGAACAGAGCAACACGCCGAAAGATACACAGAAAGAAAAAAACAGTGAAAGAACTATACCCTACTCCAAAATATCTCTATTTAGAGTAACAAAATATTGAATAACTTTTGTGCTTATAATCCGATTAGTTTTAAATTTGAAATAGAGTTGTAGATTATATTAATCTGTATATAAGAAAAAGCAGAAAGTTTGGTCTCCAATACTTTGCCTAATAAACTGATTTTATTAATTTTCTAAGGCGTTGGGCGTGGCATCCCAAGCTTAATATAATATTCGGTTGCGTAGGGTGTACAGCAACTCTGATGCCAAATTTGATGTCTCTAGCTTGAATAATAACAGAGATCTGCGTGTTCAAACAGACAAAAGCGATTACTGCTGGTCGGCAAGCGTATATATAAACTGTGGTAACTGCCACGCCTCCTGCTGCTCTTAACACACAACTACACTAGCTTGGTATACCCCATTTTAGAGCACTTTTAATGCTGGCAGGGTATACAAACACAGTTTCGCCTGTTTCGCTTTGCCTTTTGTTGTTAATGATTCACTTGCCACGCTGTTCTGGCCATTGTTGTTGCCAACGTTGCTGTTGCTGCTGCTGTTGTTGTTGTTGTTGCTGTTGATGACTTGACAGTAAAGTAGCCTACACAATTTATGGCAAACTTGTCCGCCTACAATCAGTTTTCATTCATTTTCGTGTGCGTGTGTGTGTGTGTTTTAATGCCTTCGTCTAGTTTGGTTTTTTAATTGAAACATTTTTGACCATATTTTCTTAATGATCTGACATGACGTGCCTGCCTGGCCTGTGTGTGTGTGTGTGTGTGTACTCAGCAAGCCAACATAATTTTGGCTAATTTAATACGACGAACTAATATACAAATGAGTTGGACATATAAGATCGAATGAGCTGTGCAGCGGCTTATATAGCATACAACACACACACACATCATTATTATAATTTGTACATTGTATTATCTGCAGCCATCCCTTTCTCATACACTCTCTCTCTTTCTCTCGTTTTATTGCAGAAGCAACGCCAACGCCTTGGGGCAACAAGCTGCAAATGCTGGGTAAGTTTTCATTATTGTTGCTGCTGTCCTCATCGAGTTGTTGCTGTCGTGCTGCTGTTGCTGTCGTGTTGCTGCTGCTGCTGCTGCTGGCAGGCACTTTTTATAGTCACTTGTCGTTAAAAAAATGTGTTGAAAATGTTTTTTTATGACACGAAATGAGCAGGGGCCCATAAAATTGAGTCGAGTGAGCAATATAACGATGACTGTGGCTTGTTCGAAATTCTGGAAAACAGAAAGTTCTCCACATAAAGAAATTGGCATATTTTCCCAGTCAAACATACAGTCAAACACTAAAACTTAAGATAACCCTCATTAATTGTCTTTAAATTATTATATAATCATTTCATTATAATGATATAATAATGTTATTTAATTTCTGCAAAGATTTCCTGCTTTAAACCACTCCCAGCTTCTGTTTCTTCGAACTTCGAACCTGCCACGAAACAGAAAAAAATAAAAGGTATATATGGAGATGGAGATAAAGACCACTATACCATATAATGCCAACTAATTGAATTGATTTATGCATGTCGCGCATTTTAATGAAGTATTCAGTTCCCCCTCCCTCTATATCTCCTCTATACCTGCGATCACTTCGCTGCTTTGATTAATTTGAATTTATTTAGTTTCGATATTGGTTTCGTAGCATAATTTTCGTTTTTTGCTCTATCAATTTCCATGATGATGATGGCACATTATAAGTTTCTCAGCCACGTTGCCCACTGTCCGCAGTCCCACTGTCCCACTGTCTGTTGTTGTGTCCACACTTGTATTATTTATTTATTTATGCAGGCCCAGTGCCAAAGCGTTGTTGCCATCTGAGCCAAGCTGCAGCCCAGCGAAGTCATAAGCAGCAGCAGCAGCAGCAGCAGAGGAGGAGTAGTTGCAGGGGCATGGCTCCAGGGGGGGTGGGGAAGAGTTGGCAGGCGGAATTGATTTATGCCTGGCACTTTTTATGGCCATTTTGTTGGTAATTTATTAACAAGCTTGTTAACAACCTCGTCGTCGTCGTCTTGGCCAATATGCAGATGCAGATACCAAAAAGAAACTTACGTAGTCGTAGCTTCAAGCCTGCGCCTGACCAGTCAGTCCAAAGAGGTTAAAGGCCACACTGCAGCCACAGTCCGAGTAGACCAGGTAGCCGGGCCAACAGCAGGTGGCTTTCAGGTTCAGGTAAGCATATTTATAGAAAGTTTTACGGCCCCAAAGGCGTGCACTATGCACACACACACGCACGTTGTACAAAATTAAACAAAAGCTCGCGCGCTCTTAAATATTTAAACAATAAATAAAGAAAACTTTAGCGTGCAGGCCGTACCCCTAACAGTTCCTGCTGTCCCTCCTCCTCCTCCCCATCCTCTCTGATTTGTTTGGCCAAGCGCGCGCGGTAGCCAAGTGGAGCCGCTGCTGTTACTCAAATATTCTAAATATTTGCTAAATAATAGAGAAGACACAGCGCAATCGGAGTCGAACCGGTGTCAAAAGGCTTGGCGCACTGGGTTGGACGCCAACAGCTTGGCCAGCTTGGTCAGCTTGGCCAGCGTGGCCAACGAAGCGTAGACAAACATCAAGTTGTGCCCCATGGCCGATGGAGGCTAATGGCAGTTGCTCTCTCTCTCTCTCTCTCTCTCTCTCTGTGTGTGAGACCTCTATTTGCGTAGTAAAGTGTACCCAACTGACTGACTGACAGACTGACAGACTTATAGACAAGTTAGCAGAGTCATGGCCAAAATGGAAACCCTTATGCGAGTTAAAATCGTGTGGGAGACTGTCAACTGAGAGATACTATCGATACTATCGGTTTAGGATTGTTACTATCGATTTCGTAGGGTATCTGCTTTAATTTAATATATTAAAAATAAACAAGATATTACACAATTTATTAGATTATGGATATTATCGATTCTACCATTATTACTATCGATTGTTGTGCGATTTCTTGCCAATAAACTGTGTTGAAAAAGTATTAAAAACAAACCATTGATATTATAATTTCTTATACGATTTTTCTTGCAGTATATACTATATATTATACACAGATATATCTGCCTAACTGGCTTCGGTTTTGGCCAACTCGTCTCGGCAGCGGGTCGAGTTGTCAACTTAATTTACAGCTAACATGTGAGCTACAAGTTCGCTGCGATTGAGCAAGCGATAAAAAGTATTAATTTCATAGCTGCAATGCAATTAACATAAGGGGGGCTGCCTCAGTCAGATCTATAGACTGAATGCTTATAAATATGCAAATGCCGCAGCTAAATAGTTCAGATTACAAACGGCTTGGCCAGAGAATGCATTGAGCAGTTGCTCGATCGGATCGATCGCAGATATAGATACTAAGCTACAGATACATTCGTCGTTGATCTACAGTTTTATGTGGCAACGGCACGAGCGACGACATTTGGCTGACAAATGTGCTGACGTGCCTGACTAAATGGCAGACTCGACACTTGGCCCAGGGGCAAAACACTCTCGGCTAATTTAGTAGCCCGACTAAGTGAAGATTTGCATAATTGGCTAACTGACTGACTGACTGACTACCAAAATGCCACATCCATAACCAAAAGGTTACCCCTTGCTAGTGCAGTCTGAAACTCCCCAGCCAAACCCAAAGCAGGTTCGACAATCTGCGACAATCTCAAAAATCGATTCGAAAAAGAAATATATATAAATCGTATTCAGAAAACATTAATTTTTTACAGCGATTCAAACTATAAAGATGCCAATAAATTGGCACAATAAACAATCGTAAATAAGTATTATTATCGTATCGAATGCACACGTCTGTCTCAAGATCAAGATCGACAAAAGCTTCATTCGAATAAATAAAATCCACAACGAAATTTCTTCCATTACTGTCAGAGTTATATCGAATGCTCAGTCTATTGATTTAGTCGCCAAAGATCTTTGACAGAATTCAAAATCATTTTGAGCTGCAAACTGGAAGGCAGCAGCCATAAAAAAAATATAAAAAAAAAAAACAGATACCCTAGTATACTATACCATGTCAATTTATTGTTTATGGTGGACCAGTTTTTTTGGGCAAGAACTTTTCATTAATTTTGTGATTGAAAGACGCGATAGAGAAACAAGTAACGAAAGCGACAGTCGAGTGGGTTGGACTGGGAGATACTCTGCGATAAAGCTTAAAAATCTTAAGGGTTTATGATGCGATCACGTTGAAATTGGAGAGATAGCTGTATAGGGTATTTATCTTTGTGTGTGTTGCAGCTTCTGCTTAGTTTTCTTATTGAGACTCTTATACTGCGCTTTTAAAGCTAAAAGTATCGATTTTCGGAGCGCTAAACGTGCTATCCAAGATTTTAAATATACGTTTGCAGCTGCTGACATATTTATATCTTCTATCCAAATTTGAAGTCTTTAGCCTTGCTAATACCAGAGATCTGTGTATTCAAACAGACAGAAATGCTTATATTGAGTCTGTTTATTATGCTGAGCTAGAGAATTTAACTTCTACCTTATACAAACATATTCCCATAGTCAGTATACCCTTTTCGAAGCAGTTTCAGTCGATCGAAGAGTATTAAAATAAAATCGAAGCTGTCTAGACTTTATAAAGATCGTAAAGACAGCCAAAGCGACAGAGACCGCGACAGAGATTTGCTACAATTGGGTACCGAGGGGTATTCCCTCTTTCGGGATATCAAGCGTACCGCGAGCAGCGCAATCGATGAACAATTTCCAATAAATCGTGCGAATACAATAAAAGTAAATTGAACGCTTTGGGTTGCCTGCTCGACGAGCTTCTGTCTGCGCGTTGTGTCTCAATTTGTGGATGAGGTGCCGCAATATGCGTGAGTTAAGTGCGCAAACGTGGCCCAAAAGCGGCTACCACAGAGCAGCCTCTTCAAGCCTCTACAAGCAATTACGTAGAAAGAGCCCCCAAAAAAAAAAACAAGAAAAATAAATGAAAAATGCAAAATGAAGCAGGAAAAAAAGCACCTTTTTTTGGGAATTTTATCAGCCTCGAGGAGCAAGTCGGGCAGTTGGGAACCCTTGTTTTTTTTTTGGGGCGTCAATGAATTGTAAATGCTCAGCTTGTTGTTGCTGCTTATCAAAGAATCTATTGGCCAGATAAGCGGGGGCTCCCTCACGCTGCCTACGCCTCTGTGCTGCTATTAAGCCATAACACGCATGCAAATGAAGGCGTTGAAATGCGCTTGGCCTGACTTGGCCTGCTTAAAGGGCGCAAAAACTAACGCGCTTCATTTGCAGATGAGCAGGGGCAGCTGTCTGCATAGGGATAGGGATGGTATAGGGGCAGTGACAGGGGCAGGGGCAGCTATAGCGACAGCTTTCCTGGGGGTAAGTCGACAGCAGCAACGGCTGACTGGCAATTAATTATGGTCATAGCTTCGGCTCAGTGCTGGCCCAGTGGCTGGCATATGTTTATTTACTTAATTTACTTAATGACACACATAGCAGAGCAGAGCAGAGCAGCAGCAGCAGCAGCAGCAGCAACAACAACAACAACAACAACAACAGCAACAACAACAGCAGCAGCAGCAATGTATCTCAAAGATGGGCACGAGTCTCGCGCACATTTGGGTGAGGTCATCGTCAGCTCTCTGTCTCCCTCTCTCTCCCTCTCTCCCCCTCTCTCTCTCTCTCTCTGTGTGTGTGTCTAATAAATAACATTATTAATTACCAGTGCAATTAACTATAAGTACAGCAACAACAACAACAACAGCTGAGGGATCGAGGCACTGCCTCCGATATCGTACTGCACTTTGTGACCCAATTTGAATTTCTGTTTTCTGTTCTGTCTTTTTCTAGCTATTTTCTGGCCTTTTTCTCGCAGTTATTAAGGCGAAATTTTGTTTTTCAGATCACTCGTTAAGTTTGTCAGAGTTTCATTTCATTCCAAGTATATTGAGTGATATATGAATGCATTAATCTTAGTTTATGTTTATTATCCCATATGCTATGACTCGAGTTGGCAATGTGATCGCCCTATTATAATATCGGGGCACAATATACACTCTCGATTTATGCTCGCCATATACACGTTTTGATGGCGCTTTTACGAGCGCGTATTAAGTTAAGATCTTCCCCCCTATATGATTTAGTAGTTTGCTTTAACGATCGCAGAGAAAGCGCTGCAGTTGAGCCGATTAGATCGATATATCGATATATCTTATGGCAGCTAAGCTATGTAAACATAGAAGATATATCTCTCTGTCTTCGCCTCTCTCTCTCTCTCTCTCTCTTCATTAATCTTTGCGGCTTTTTCCACACTTCTTTGTCTGCCTTGTTACGCTTTAAATATTGAAACTGTCAAGTGCATAATCAGCCTGCCCTGCCCCACAGTCTGCCAAAAAATTACAGGGCAACATGTTGCAAGCATTTAACCCTACACTGCCGAGGGAAAACTTCTGCTGTCTGCTTAGACTTGTCTCAGTCTGTGGCTGTGTCACAACGTTTAATCTTTATTAATTACAGTGGAATAATAAGGCAGCAACGAGAGAGATAGATGGTGCAGTCAGGCAGCAGCAGGAGGGAGAGGGAGACGGAGAGAGTCTTCTCCTCGCATAGTTTGGCAGCCAGACAGGCAAGGCAGGGCCCAGTTGCAGCCCCCAACCCTGCGCTGGCAACTGATTAATGCCGCAGCCAAAGAGCCAACAAGCAAACATGCCACATGCAACAACAGCAGCAGCAGCAGCAGCAACGGAGGCAGCAGCAACATCTGAGTTAGTCAGGAATTTTAGCTGGGGTGTTTGGTTTTTTGGCTTTTTGGCTTTGCCAACGCTGCTTGTGGCTGGCTCTGACTTTGGTAGCAAGTGCGTTGTACTTGCCACAGCGCAGGGCATTCATCAACGTGCCCCCCTTCCCCCTCTCCCTGCCCTTTCCATATGCAAAACACGACTCCAAACACGCTGGCGCTGGCAAATGCACAGCGGGATGGCCCAGCAAGCAGAGGAGTCATGGCATGGGAAGAGAGTGTGAGAGAGAGGGGATGGGGGATGGGCATCTAAAAGGCGGCAAGCTGAAATTAGATAGTAGAGAGCCATAAAAACCATTTGATCCTTTGTGCGCCGCCTTTGCCGCCATCGACCTTTTTCGTATCGCAGTCGCTCGGCAGTCGCCTAATTACGCCTCTATTTCGGGCTAATCAGCAGCGATCCCCGACCCCAGAGAGGACAAGGGTCAGCTGCATGTAAATGAGGCCAGCAGCAGCAGAGGCAGCTGCCACTTGAATGTGCCACAGCTAAATTTCAATTTCGAATTCAAATTCCAATTCCAGTTGCAGTTGCAGTTGCCGTCTCTATGCGGCTGTCGATTTCGATTACGATAACGATTGCACTGCTGCTGTCTCTATTAAAAGTAAAACTCTCCAGCTGTCAATCAGTTTTTGGGAGCTGTGCAAATATTTGTCTCGTTCACTATTTGCACTTCAACTTAATGCAAATGCAGGCCGGAGAGAGACAAGGAGAGCGAGAGGGAGACAGCAATTAGATATGCGCATAACTCTCGATAATTATCGAATCAATAAAACTGACTATTTTCTCACGCAAGGAAGATACAGAGCAACAGCATCCTGAGCCAGGACAATGACATCACGTAGGCAAAGAGATAGAGAAGGGAAGGGGTAGGGAAGAGAGAGAGAGAGATAGGAAAGAGGCAGCGACAGGGTTCAGCTCGAGCGCATGAAGTCAACGAGCAAAGGGCTTAGCTGCGAAGGGGTTCAGCGACAGCGACAGCGACCCGTAATAAAATGAAAGACCTGAAAAAAAGAAAAAAAACCAAAAAGGATTTGTAATTTGAATTTTAAATAGCCAACGCTGCGCAGCGCAGCCTTGTTAATGCCTGGGTAAATTGTATTTACTGCTGAATTAATTTCAGCTTTTATTTTCATTTTCTTTCATTTCTGAGTTCTGCGATCGATTCAGAAAAAAAAAATGAAAAACTCTTTCGCACACAACACTCTCCTCTACTTCTCATCTGGGGCTGTTTGCTTAGGTTTCTCTATTAAAAGCAAAATCGTTTTCGTTTTCTTTTCCTTTTTTTTTTTGGGTGTTTTCTTAAAAGTTTTTGACAGGCGCAGTCATATGTAAATATGGTATAGCTTGAGAAAGGGTGTGGCAGGCGAGAAGGTCTTCGAGCAGCTGCTAGGCCAGTTCTCAGATTTCAATTAATAATTTCCAACAATTTGAGAGGTTTCCAGCGAATGTAACGGTCGATTGAGGCAATGGTATAGTTTTTTTTTGTAGTTCTCTAAATATTCTATACAATTTCTGGGAATTTCTTAAAGAACACGCAGCAGAAATAAATGGAATTTATAGGGTTTCGCAGAGAGAATCAATTTGCTTGTTGTACATACGTGTCCTTCGAAGGATTATCCACAAGTTTGGCCACGCCCAAAGTCTGTTAAGCAGCCCTACCCCTCCTCCCATTCACAATTGATTGCTTCGCCGGGCAAAATGCTGAATTGCAGCAATAATATTGCAACTGACATCGATATGTGCCATTTGATTTGCATAATTCTCTGGCCACGCTGGGAACCCTAACATGCCATGCCATGCCAGGCAGGGTGCCCTGCCCAGAAACTAAGTAGGAGAATATTGACAGGGGCAGGACCAGGACCCGGACCGATTTCTGGGCAGGACCTCCTCATCGTGCTGCCGTGAGCCGCTTAAGCTGAGCCACAGCCCCCTTCTGTCCCTCTACCTCTGCCTCTGCTTGTCTGTTTGTATTTTTGCAAATTCATCGATAATTGGCAATTTGAAATGGCAACAACAACAGCGACATACAACGACAGACAGAGCAGACAGACGGACAGACAGAGCAGACAAAGGCGCGGCGTGTGTCTCCCTCCGTGGTATGCTCGGGGTAACTTTTGACTCGTTGACTCTTTTGGCACGTTTCCCTCTACCTTTCACCCCCCCCTCACCCTACCCTGCCCTACTCTCTCCTTTTCTCCTTGGCAAATTCGACCCCTGTGCGAAAAATATCGGTTTATGTCAAGGGCGCATTGCATTTTGCCAACAGCAACATGAACGATGACAACAAACCACTCATAATGCCAGACCGATAATAGCTTAATGACGTTTTAATTGCACACAACAACAAGTTAATTAAATTCATTGTGTATTCTCTCGTCTCTCCCCTCTATATGTTTTTTTGGCCAGTCAAAACTAATACCAATCAATGCCAAATTCGATAACTTGTTGACGGTCAAAACGGTCGCCAAAAAGGTTTCTTGTTTCTCGATTGTCTGCACACGGTGGCAGCAATTAGTGTCAGACGTTTAATTGCCGCACAAAAGATATGTAGATATTATAAGAAAAACATCAGAAAAAAATAACAAAAAAACCCACAAAAAATGCATTTAAGCCAGACAAGTGGCTGCATGAGGAGAGAAAAAAAAACCAAACCGGATCCGAAACAAATATCACGCCATAAATCGTTAATAATTATTTTGCCATGCGGAAAAATATTGATAAATACTGAAAGAACATATGAAAAAAATACTGCAAATATACTAAACAAATACTAAAAAGATACAATTAGAACTTTACTCAGATATTCCTACTATATGAGAGCTGGAAACCAAGAAAAACTTCGCATACGCTTCTGAAACACAAATCGCAGTATCATTCGTTTATAAGTATTTTCCCATGAGAGAAAATACTGTAAAAATACTGAAAAAATATTCAATAAAAATACTGACTGTTTTCTTTATAGATATATCTAGAATTATGCGTGCTAAAACCCCAAGAAAAACTTCACATTTCGTTGAAGCTTGACCTCGTGTATTGAGACTTCACTTTCTGTTGTTGTTACCAGGGGAAGGGTTACCACTATGAGGGGGGAGGTGGACAGAGTCTATTAAAGTGGTTCCAAAACTTAAACACAACAGACAAATTAATAGCCCACGTCTTGTTGGCAAATGAAATCGATTTGTCTAACATTTCAGTTTGTTTTTTTTTCTGGGGGTTTTTTTGGTTTTGTTTCTTGTGTTTTCTTTCGTTTTCTGTGGAAGATAACCTCAAGCCGTGATAAATAGATGGACACAACTCTGTGGCAGTGATCTTCAGATCGTATGTGTAGTTGTTTTTTTTTTTCAAGCGATGTGAGGGGGTTTTCTTGCTGTAATACTTATGTTCTGTAATAAATTTCTAACAATAAAATTGTTCGTCTTGCTTTCAGCTGACTCCACCTGGCGGCAACGCCTTCCGACTCCCATCTGGAAAGGTAAGCAGAACTACAAATAAAAAAAAAAGAGGAAAACACAACTATGCTATATATCGTATGAGAAGGGGCCCCAAACGCCCCAAGTGGCAATAACAAAGAGAACAAACACATCGCCAACTTTTACTTGACTCTTGGGGCGCTTTTGGGCCAACAAGACTCACTCGGGCCAAGTCTTTTCGACGTCTCGGCGAAACTCTTTCAAGTTTTTTTGACAGCTGCTGTCAAATGCTGAAAGCCAGCCAGTCCCCATACATACTGTACAGCAACATGAACCGAGAGAACCGTACAGAAATCTAAAACAAGTCAGAGTCTGTCTCGGAGTCGGAGTCGAAGTCGAAGTCAGGCATATAGCCAGGGCTATGACCATGGCCTAAAGTGCCCCAAAGTCCCTCCACACATCGCATATCAGCGAACATCTCTATATGGCACACTCACACACACACACACACATACTTGTACATGATGATGGCCTTCCTGCCCTGCCCTGCCTCTGCCTCTCACACGCTCTCTAAGCAAAGTTCTTGAAATGAAACCAAAACAAAGACCAAAAAGAACCAAAAACGTAAAACAATAAAACCATTTTATAGTTTTCATGCACGAAGTCCACGAAATGAAAAATTCTACAATTTAAACTGACATTTAAATTGATAGTTCAAGAGATGCACACGACAGATACGACCAGGGAAGAGAAGAGAAGAGAAGAAAAGAGAGAGAGAGAGAGAACTCTGAAAAACTGAAAAGTATCTCGTCGTATATCGCTTGTTCGTATGCCTCGTATGATGATGCTATAGTAAGGAGGCGTGGCGCAGCAGGGCAGGGCAGGCAGGAGGAGGGGAGAGAAGGGGGTACACACACATGCAATGGGTGACGTACTACAAGTTGCTGCTGCTGCTGCTGCTGCTGCGGTTGTTGTGGCTTTTTGGCGGCTGATGATGTTGCTGATGTGCGCTGAGGCCTCGTTGTTGCTGCTGTTGTTGTTGTTGTTGCAGCCACAACAGCAAAAAGTGCATAAAAATATTTCAACTTGAATTGCGTGTGCTGGGAAAAATATATCAAGCTGCAAACAAAGAAAGCAAAAATTATAGAGAAATATATTAATATAAACAAAGAAAGGAATAGAGAGAGAGAGAGAGAGAGAGAGTGGGAGAGAGAGAGTTATAGATCACTTCCAAATTGAGACAAGTTATCCACATATAAATTTCTATCTTTGTGGCCCTATCTAAGCTACAAATATCTATAAATCTAGCCCGGCTTGCAAAACTATTTATAGGGTATATGTATGTACGTAATACCAAAGCGAAAGTATTATCTAATGCTATGAGCGAATGACTGTATTTGCCTTCTGCAATTTTCATGCATACCCAAGCGCGAAGACAGCAAATTAAAATGTACCAGACTGCCAGATACCCCTTAGAGAGATGCAAATGCTCTTTGTGTTTCATCTGTGAGCATGCAAAAGTATCTTTATGTAAGAAATGTGTATCTTCTACGTTAACAATAACTTTTACAAGCTTAAAACTCCTTTTAAACAATAGCTGCAGGGTATAAGCAGCATGTGAGTGCAAAATACTCGACTGACAGATACCCTGTATGGCTAAAAACTCTGCTTATGCTGTTAGAGCATGCTAGATGTATCTTTTCCTTAAGATAGTGTATCTTCTAGCTTTTAAATAGTTTCTACAAGCCTAAAATACCCTTTAACTAGTAGCTACAGGGTATTCGCAGTTTGCGAGTGCGAAATCCACTTCAAAATCGAAATAAATATTGCATGATAGCGGAAAAACGAATGACATTCATCTCAAGCTGTATCTATAGCTGCATCTATAGCACTAGCTGTATCTGTGACTTGCAGCTGGCTAGGCTGCAGTTGCTCTTTGCTGTGTGTGTGTGTGTGTGTGTGGTTGTGTGTGTGTGTGAGTGTGCCTGACCAGCCAGCCAAGTCGAACTCGACACTGTTGTCAACAGTTTGCCGCCTCTTTGTGCCGTGCGTGCGCGCTATCAGGCCGTGCCGCGCGCGATACGAGAGACTTGAGAGTCGACTCTCCTCCGCCTTGGAACTATAGTTTGCCATTCCCTGCACTACTAATCTTATAATTAGCATTCTTGGCAGATAACAACAACAACAACAGCAAAAGCAACAGCAGCTTGGGCTGTGGACTACAAATAACAAAACACGTTGCAATTACCGAGTACAACTACCAAGTGAGACTTGTGGAGGAGGGGGAGGGGGAGGAGTGTGGAGTGCAGTCGTCTCTTAATCGGATTGCATGATAACTGCACATTAATTAAAAAAAATCAACTAATACTTTTATGAAACGAAACAGTGCTAATTGAATTATTGCTGCCATGCACTCGCTTCGTTTGTTTTCATTTCGCTTTTTTCAGTTTTCGGTTTTCAGTTTTGCTCTTCTCTCTCTTTCCTTCTCGTTTCGTTCTCGTTTAATTGGCACTTCTCTCCCTCTCTGTCTCTGTCTCTGTCTTTGTCACTCTGATCTGAAATTTAGAACGTACCGATTCCGCACCCGCAGCGACATATTGCTTACGCTTCCAGGAAGACCTAAAAATGCCACAGACTCAGACAGAGAGACAGACTTGGACTATACGTACGTGTTCTAACGGTAACCAGCTAAAGCCTGCTCGAACCAGAGAGCCCCCAGCACCGAACAACCAGTCGAAGTTCAATTTTTCGGGCAATCCATAAACCAGCAAAACGCCAGACATGACAAAAACAAGTAGAGAAAGCAACAGCCGAGCGTGCCTGCGCGTGAGATACCCTACGCGCAGAGTTTAAAACTTTTCTAAACAAGTATTTGATTGGGAATATAGTTGCAAATAATATGCACCTATTTTTGTGTCGAAAGAGAAAGAGTAAGCCTTAATACTTTGTATAATAATCACAAAAAGGCGATTTTCGAGAGCTATGGGCTTGGTATATAATATTTGAAAAATACTTTATATAACTTTGATATACATGCGTCCCTAGCTCAAATTTGATAACTGTAGCTCTTTTAATAGCAGAGATCTGTGTGTTCAAACAGACAGACATGGTTAAATGGGCATTACTATTTATTTCACAAATTTAGTACACACTTTCTAGAGTATTTTGCAATTCAGGCAGGGTATAATAAATGTCAAGCTCAGTTTTCAATAGCAACAGCAGCAGCAGCGTGCTCACATGTTGTTCCTTCTTTTTTTTTTTTGTATTTCGGGAGGTAATCCGAGAGCAGCCGCAACAAGAACAACAAATTTAAAGAGGTAGCCAGATAAGCGAAGCATTGTTGGGGCTGGAATTGTGCGGGCTTAGTCACTCGCCCGCTGCCTGCTGCCTGCTGCCTGCTGCCTGCTGGCAGGGCATATTAGTTTTCAGTTCTTCACATTCGCATTGTTGTTCATTTTGATGAGCCAAAACCGAACACGAACACAGAACAACAACAACAACAACAACAGAAACAACAACAACAATTTAGACTGCAAAAGACGAGCCCGAAAATTGACAATGAACGTTGACGCTCAAGTATCTGCAAGTGCACGCAATGTACTTCGTTTTGTATCTTACAGATACATGCAATCCAACCGGGCAAGGGCTCGAGACTGGACAGGCGAGCGAGAGAGAAAGAGAGGGAGAATTAGGGCGTTGCAGACATTTCAACAACATGTCGCTTCATTTAAGTTTTTTGCATCAATGCACTCGTGACAATTTGTCATCAAAAAAAAAAAAAGAATACTGCAAAATATAAAAAAGAGAAAAAATACTACAGAAAGCGGGACAGAAAACATGGCATATATAGTATGTAATACTACGAACTGCGTGTTCATGTTTTAAATTAATAAAAATTCTACTCGTAGTGTGGGAAGCAAATAAAAAAGCGAATTTCCCGAATCAAGTTCGTTGGAATTAAGGGGAAAAGCCCGTTTTACGAGCAGAACTAAAGTGCAGATGCCACGAGAGATTTTCAACGATTTTTATAGCCCATCTGCATATATATATAATATATATACCTAATGCGATCGGCAGCCACACTTGAGTAGCCTAATGAGAGCCTAATTACATGCAGACTCGTATAAATGCCATCTTTGGCCCACTGTGTGCGGTCGATCTTATAACGGGCTTTAGCTTTATGGCGACGACCTCACGCTGTGAAGTTTCCGTATGCGTCACAAGTGTGTAGAAATAAGTATATATATAAAAAATAATATAAAAGAAATACAGAAACAGAACGAACAACAGGCAGCTAAATGTCAGCTGTGCCCACTTAAAACTAAACTTATGCATATTTATATAATTCATTTTTAAATATTTAAAATCCCACAAACGCCCCACACACACACACACACACCCTCATACTATATTAAATATCAAGATTTTATGATGCATAATGCGAGCAGAGAGGCGGAGGCAGAGGCAGAGGCAGAGGCAGAGGTGGATTTTTATTATCAATAATTTTGAAATTTGTTGCGACGAGTGCAGGCAGGCAGGCAGGGGCAACTCGTTATAAATATAACCACAGATACATATACACAAATATATATATATATATATTTATAGTATCTGTGTGAGTGTGCAAGTGAATTGATTGTAAAGCTGCCCTACCCCATCCAAGGCGATTATTTACGGTTTATTTTCAACGCTTTCAGAAATAAACATAAGAGTGAAATGTGAAAAAAAGAGGAACATGAATTTCTCTCGCTCTCCCTCTCTCTCATATTCGCTCTCTCTCTCTCTGTTGAAACAAAAATATTGCATACTAATTTTAATACGTAACACGCGGCTTTTTGAAGGCGCATCGCAGCCCAAAATAGCTGCCAAGTGAAGCAACACACGAATGCAGCGGGATCTGTGAGAGATGCAGGAGGAGGAGCAGCAGGAGGATCGGGAGGAGGAGGAGGAGGCGACTGGTGTGCATGGCAAAAGTGTCAAGCGACGACGTGTGCTGCGTGTGCTGTGTATTTTTGTATATTTGGCAGGTGGAACAACGACAAGTGCCACCAGGAGAGAGAGAGAGAGACGGGGAACTGCATTCATATTTCAATATTTTGTTTCTCGTTTGTTTCTGCTGCCTCTTCAGCTCTATAAATAGAGAACGGCAGCTACTCGAGCGAACCGAGCGGGTGACGATGTGCCCCAATGCGAGTGTGTGCACTGAAAACACTGAAAATTAATTTCCACATAATTTTTATGAGGCAATTACTCATCGACAGGGGTGCTCTCTCTCTCTCTCTCTCTCTCTCTTGGGAAATTCAAGCAATTCTCTTGATGCAACATGACGTATACGTAATTTCTCACAGGCATCTAATTTGATAAATGTCACAGGCGATATTCATGCATATTTTACATAATAAATAAACCCAACTGTCGCCTAATTAACTAGCCACCCCCCTAGACACTCACTCGAACTTTGAGTAGTATTCACACTGCACTCGTATATGGCATTCATATTGCCTACATAATTACGCAGACACGCCCAGTTAAATTTTTTTTTTTTTTTTTAAGTGCAGTATAGAGTCTCTTCTCTCTCTCTCTCTCTTGCTATTATCATGGCTGGAAATGTGGCGTAATTATTTGGAAATGCTTTCTAGCGATAATTGCGGGTGCCACTTTCCACCCCCCCCTGCTGCTGCCTTTTCTTTGGGTTTTCTTCAGCTGGTGGGTTTGTTTCGTTTCGTTTCGTTTTCCTTCAAATTATACAACATTTATCATCAATTATCGCAGTGTTTTCTTGTGTGTGTGACGCACGCGAGACTCCTGTGTGTGTGTGTGTGTGTGTGTGTGAGGCGACATCGTGTCATGAAATTGAATAAGCAAATGACGTGCTGAATGCCAGTTGAAATAGTTCCCTGTGTATTATTCCTTATTCCTTTGCCCCTCCCCCCCCCGTGTGGCACATTCACCTCAGTCTGTGGCGACAGAAACCGCAAAACGCCAGTTTAAACGCTGCACATGCACATATTCATCCTGCCCTTCCTCCAGCCCATCCATCCATCCATCCATCCATCCATCCAACTATCTATCCTGCTATACAATGCCAAAAAGTGCAGGAACACCCCTTGAGTGCGAGTAAAAGTCGCTACAATACGCAGAGAGATAGCTAGCTGTATCTGTGTGTGTGTGTGTGTATCTGTGTGTCTGTCTGTATCTGTGTGTGTGTGTGTGTGCTGCATTCACATGTCACTGTGTTTGTCTATATGCAACGCACATGCTAAACGAATGTTGACAAACAATTATTATTTTATTATTATTTGTTTGTCTGGCCCTCTGGCTCTGTCTATTCTGTCTCTCTGTCTGTCTGTCTGTCTGTCTGTCTGTCTGTCCGTCTGTCTCTTGGTCTTTCTGTCTCTTGGTCTGCCTGTCCGCCTGTCAGTTAGTTCGCATGACTTTGCTACACGGCTCCGCAATTCAGTGTCAGTTGTCGTCAGGCCGTCTGCCTGCCTCGTTCAATCTATCCACCTATCTCACTCTACTCACCTCTATCCCACTCTCTCTCTCTCTCTCTGCCTGCCCGTCTGTTTGTTTGTTTGTTTGTTTGTCTAACTGCTTTTGTAATACGATTCGTTGTCGTTGTACTATGTATTTGTGCTGTTGATTATTTTTTATTAATATTTCTATCATTGTTTGAACAAATTTTCACATGCAATGCGAGCTGAGGCCCCCCTTATGAGGTTTGCCCATTTCTACTATAACTAAAATTAGCCTAAATCAACATGTGAATAACCAGAGCAGAGAGAGGGAGAGAGAGAGGGGGCTCGTACAAAGTTGGCAAAAGCAAATAAACAAACTTTGACAGTTGGAAATCAAGCCAGAGTTCTCTATGTTGCTTCTAATGTTGTTACTGTTATTATTACTGTTACTCTCTCTATCTCTCTCACTGTCTTTCTGTGTCTCTGTCTGTCTGTCTGTCCGTCCCTCTGGCCACACTAATTGTGGGCAAAATTTTAATGAAGTTTTCAACTGTCTGTTGCATGGCCGCTTTGCCCAACAAAATGACAGTCATTTGTTGTTGACATTGCAAAGCCGCCTTATGACAGACAAACGTACAGAGAGACAAACAGACAGAGAGACAAACATACAGAGAGACAAGCCTACGGACAGATAAACTTATGTAGAGACAAATATATAGAGATAGACAGACAGACATTCAAATCGACAAACTTACAAGTAAACTAATGTAAGGGCAGACAAACGTACAGAGATAGACGGAAAGACAGACAGACGAGCAGACGAATAGACAGACAAACGGATGGGCAGACAGACAGACAGACCAAGAGACGAACAGACAGACAAAAGTATCGACAGACGAACAGACAGACATACAGACAGTCAAAAATTATAGACAGAAAATAGTACAGAGACAGACAGACAAACTGGCAGATAGAGAGACAGACAGACAGAGAGACGGACAGACAGACAAGAGAGACAGAGAGACGGACAGACAGAGAGACAGACAGACATGCAGGCAGGCACGTAGACAGAGTAACATACAGCGAAACAAAGAAAAAGATAGGGAAACAGACAGACATACAAGCAGTTAGAGAGACAGACAGACATACAGGCAGATAGAGAGACAGACAGACCGACAGACGAACCCATGGAAGAAGCAGAGAACCTAGATGAAGTCACATGTTTCACCTGCCTGAGCACTTGAATCGTAGTCGAACTGCAGTTCTGCTTGATTCGGACTAACTCTACGAGGTTGCACTTCCCTCTGTTTCTTCAGAAGATCATCTATCATACGGAATAGATGAACATAATACTACGCATGCATATGCATAATCTCACAAATTGATTCTATGGGCCGGCACTGAGTTCCCCAACTGAGGCGTATCTAATAACTTAATTCGTTTCGTGGAAACGCATTGAATATCACAGGCAGAGGCATTTCCTTCTCTCGCAAGATAGACAAACTTCGGGGCGTATCTAAACACAGAAATCTAAAGCTTAATGGCTCATTAAAACAAAAAAAAAAAAAAAAAGAGGAGGAGAAAAATAAAAACCCGCAACGGCAGCTTGCAAGTGGGGCACACACACACACACACACGCATTTTGATTACAAATTTATTGTTGGTAATATGAATAAAAATGAAAATGAAAATTCTTTATATCTCGCCACTCGAGTGAGACCCCAACTCAGCTCAGGCCCGCTAATTATGCATGCCACATATGCGGAGGCAGTGAGCCAAGCACACACACTCGCTCTCTCTCTCTCTCTAACGCATTAGAAATGGCAACAGGCTGCTGCTGCTGCTGCTGCTGCAGTTGGCTGCGGCTTATGCAATGCGAAAAAAATAGAAAGGAATTATAATAATAATGCATCAACAAAATAATGAAAAATACAAACAAGCACGCAGTTGGCCTACCCAATGAGCGGCAACATTCGCATCGTGTGAATTTCAATTAAACTTGCAACGGCAGCAACACAGCAGCAACAGCAACATCAGCAACAGCAACAGCAGCAACTGCAACTGACAGGGGAGTAATAGTAGCTGTGTGTGTGTATCTGTGTGTGTTGCAACAGTTAGACGCACTCGAAGTCATGAGCTTACTGCTAATTAAATGCAGCATATGCTGCTAATTAAATTTATGTGCCCCGTCGCCAGCAGCAACAGCTCTGATTATCAAAAATTATTTATGCAAAATCTGACAGGAAATAGCTGCAGGCAAAGCAAAGCAACCTGCCAACCTGGCGATGCATGCCCGATAAAGATAAAGCCCCCGACCAACATCAACAACACAACAGCAGCAGCAACACAGCAGCAACAGCCACTGCCAACTGCCAACTGCAACTGCAACTGCAGCTCGGGCTAATTGAATTGTACATAGTTTTTGGTTGCATATTTAATTATGCTATAAGCACACTGACTAACACACTGACTAACTGTTCATTGTTATTGTTATTGCTGTTGCTGTTGCTGCTGTTGCTGGGGTGCATATCGTGGCTAATAAGCAGCCTGTTGCTGCCAGATGACTGTACTCCACTCTCTCTCTCTGTTTGTTTGCTAGGATAATATCTATATTAAGTACTGCTGGTTTAAGTACAGTAATCAGTGCACTAGATTACATAACGGTAAAGTGAGCAATCATTGTGTTTACTTAACGGTATTTCAAGGAGTTATACGGCATTTTCTAGACATTTCTAGAGCAACAATGTAGAGTAACTTAATCATTTAGTTGCCTAAGCAAAGTCTGTTAGTTTTCGAAGGCTGCTTGCTCGGGTTCTTAAGTTTTCTCAGAATTTTGATGATATTTTGTCTGACTCTTGGGTTTATATAAGCAACTCTAGGGTATTCCTTAAGATTCCTTTATATATGAACCAAATTTATATCTTTATATATATAAACTTTTTTAACTAAACTTTGATTTATTTTCAAATAAAATAAAATAAATTTTGATTTATTTTCAATTGTGATTAGATATTCCATGTTTTCTTAGAATTTCCCAGTTCTAATATTATTTTAAAAATTTGCAAAGATTTTAATATATAATTTATTTGATTATTGTCAGAACATCAAAGTATTTTATTAGTTTTTCATGGGTTTTTTTAGGAAAAGAATAATTCAGAATATAATTTTTCTTAATCAAACAACTTTAGCTAGAAGCTTACTACAATTTCCAGACAAATTTCAAGAAAATCCGAAAACCTACTGCAGTTTCTTATGCTGATTCCAATTTATTTCTTTTTATTTTTTTTGCTGCCCCACTTCCTGCACACTCTATAGAGCACATTAGCATATCACTTTCTAGTTTCCACGCGCTGCTCAATGAGTTTCGCCCGCGTTTCTATGAATGACGAGTCCCACACACGAAAAAAACACACAGCACACACTCGAACATGCATATACGTATGTAGTGAGCTACACATATATATTCCTGAACAATGTATGGCAAACACTTGCATTATGCGCATAATCGACCGAAAAAAAAGAGGAGCAACAGCAGCAGCAGCAAAAAGAGGAGCAACTGCATACATATTTATTGTGCCAAGGCGACGCTCACTCGAAGTGACTCAGCACATGGGCGGGTAGGTGGAAGGGGGTGTGAGTAGGGGGGAGGGACTAAGGGGGGACTGCTGCTGCTGATGTCTTTATACCAACATGTCCAAGCTGGTCAGCAAGTGCAGTGTGAGAGAGAGAGAGCACGAATGAGTGTGTGAGTGAGTAACTGAGTGTGTGAGTGAGTGTATGAGTGAATGTATGAGTGTGTGTATGAGTGTGTGTATGAGTGTGTGTGTGTGTTTAATTCATTAAATTAAAATTAATGTTTATTTACGCGCAATTTTACAGCGTGTCTGAAATGTAGCGTTGCTGCTGCTGTTGCTGTTGCTGCTGCTGCTGCTGCTGTTGCTGCTGGCCAAAAGTATTGCCAACCAAGCATAAATTAAAATATATTACAAGCAACAACAACAGCAGCAGCAAGTGCAGGGGCAGAGCAACTTCAGGTCGTAGAAGACGTCGCTGTTGCCATTTAAAATTAGCAATTGCTGCTGTTAACTGCAGCAGCAACAGCAACAGCAACAGCAGCAGCAACAACATCATTATTATTATTGTTATTATTAGCAGCATGCGCATTGCAACAGCAACAACACACAGCAGCAACTGTTGCTGCTGCCTGCCTGCATTGTAGCTGTATCTGGCAGATACATTCGCCGCGCTGCGTTTCCTTTCTGCGCGCTTATCTGCACATTGGAAATCTTCACAATTTGCTTTCCACTTCACTTTTAGCTGCCTCGTTGCCGTCGCCGTCGCCGTTGCCTTTTTTTGCGTAATTTAATTAGTATTCTGTGGCCAGAAATCCGATATTGTTTATGGCTCGGCTTTTGCACTGACATTGATTGACAGCGAATAGTATAATTTCAGTATCTATAAGGTCTGTCTGTGAGCCGCATTTCGGCTGCACTCTCTCTCCCTCTCCCTCTCTCTCCCTCTCTCTCTCTCCACTTAATAAACTCTCTGTCTGCTAATGTATCCGCTGCGATATTTCCATGTGATCTACGCGATCTGTCGCAGCTGCAACATGCTGCCAGTTAACTGGTTTGCAACGCTCTTGGCCCAATTTAATCAGTGGGAAAACATGAGCCCAAACACACATTCGATTCAGATTGTGATCTACAGTGAAAATCAATTTTGGATCACACAACGGGAGGGGATGAGAAATAGAAGTGGACGAGATATTAAAATAAGGCTAGCTGCACTTCTGTTGCTGCAGTGGCGTAGTCTGAGAGGGGGCAGAGTGGTAAAAATGTGGGGAAATGTCCCTAAAGTAACAACCTGCTCTATGAGTTACCACAGCTCTCCCTCCTTCTCTCTCTCTCTCGCTCTCTCAGAACATAATCCCCCCTAACAACAGTGACATTTGTGCAGTGGCATAGTCTGCAAGTTGTGAAAGAGGGGTTTGTAATGCCAATAAGTACTCCCCACACTAACTGCCTGCCCTATGAATTCCCATAGCTCTCCATACCTGCCAAATCAAACCCCCCTTAGCAATATCACAGCTGTGCAGGGGCGTAGTCTAATAGAAAAAAAAAGAGTCAGAGTAAGAAATACTTTCCCTACCTGCCTCCTACATATGAATTTCTATAGGTTTCTCTCCCTTTCTCTGCCTCTCTGTTTGCCCCTAACTGGCACCCCCTGCCGCCTACGCCACTGCTCCGCACTGCAGCTAACTAAACACACATTTTCAAGCACTATAATTAAATGATCGTTGCCGGGCGATAGGAAATTAAAAACGTTTTAACAGCGATACAAACTGATAAGAACTCGACCAAACCAAACCCCCCGCTCCACAAAAAAAAAACAAAAAAAAACAAAGCCCAAAACTAACAAAAAGAGAAAAAGCAACAAAAAGAAACAACGAGAAAGAAACATGTGTGTAACAAGCGCGACAACAGAGCTAAATACATATTTGACGATTAGTGACATTATTATGTGCTTTTATTTCCAATTCTATGCAGTGTGTACAGGGTATCTGTGTGTGTGTGCGCTGTACAGGGTGTATCTCAGTGTGTGTGTGCGAGTTTTGTCATTAGAAATGCCAATTGAACGTAATATACGTCAAATGTTTAGTGAAATTATTTTTAATGAAATGTTTGTGTCATTAGACTTGCGCGAAACGAGCAAACAGAGCAGGCGAGAGCTAGAGAGAGAGAGGGAAGATAAAGCGGAGAAGAGCTAGAGAGACAGAGATAGCGCATAGAGAGCTATGCAAAGGGGCACGTCCGCCCAGCTGAGCTCGACGTCGTTTGGCCTGCGATTAGTTTAGTTCCTAGGCTAGTCTCACTCTACACGGGTCTCTCTACCTCTGCCTCCCCTCTTTTTCTACCTCTCTCTCCCCATACCTATCTCCTACCCTCTCTATCTATAATCTACCGCGTTATCTCATCTATCGCACATGTTGGTTTTGTTAATTTAACTAAAAGTCCATTTAATATTGCAGTTCGGTATTGCCGGTAGTGCTGCCTCTATTAAGGTAATTGTTTAAAGGTCTCTCCCTCTCTCTCTCTCTCTCTCTCTCTCTCTCTCTGTCTCTGTCTCTTTCTCACTCTTGCTGCACACCTTTTCGAGACACAGTCTAGCCGTAATTATTATGATGTGTGACACGCAGCAGGAGGCTCATCATCATTACAAAAAGTGACAGGGTCCTGCTGCACTACTACCAAGTGATTTCTAGTGGGGCAGGGAGGGGGACCTTGATTAGCTGGCAACCGGATGGGGATTTTAATTAGCCTGCAATTATGCAGAAGTAAATCACAAGATTTACCGACAATTTCAACACGATCTTAAACACGCTGATAGAGCAGGCGCATAACTCTTGCGACTGCCCACGCAGGCACATGTTGCTGATAGACAGACGAAGAGACAGGCAGACGGACAGACAGACAGACAGACAGACAGACAGACAGACAGACAGACAGACATTGGCTGTAAAAGTCGAGCACTCAAAAAGAACTCAACACTTGCCTCGTTTTATTACATTTAGCAACAGTTAGTTGCATTTTACAATCCCTCTTTGGAATCCCCTTCCCGCCCCCTCCTGCTACACCCCTGCTCAATTGAAGCCTCTGCACTAACTGTGGGGAATGTGAATGTGCCTCAGTCTCAGTCTCAGTCTCAGTCCCAGTCTCAGACCTCTTCCTCTGCCAAAGCGAACTCAGTTTACTTAAGCAAACAGATTTTTATCATCGCATCGCATCGCTTCGTCGTTTTATGGGCATCATCAAAAACTAATAAAAACTCAATGCGTTCTTTATTTGCAGGCGACCGCAGCAAGAGTTGAGAAGCAGCAACAACAGCAGCAACAGCAACAGCAACACAAACAACAGCAACATGTTGCACTCGTCGCGCACTCGTCCAGGCAATTTGCATACAAATGTTGTTGCCGTGTGGCACTAGAAACGGCAATCGCAATCAGGAGGAGCAGCAGCAGGAGGAGGAGGAGTACGAGCTGGAGGAGCACTGCAGGCAGGGGGTAAGGGGGGAAGGGAGCAGCAGCTGGCGAGGCTGCTGCTGTTTCATAATTAGATATTAAACATGCGCTGCGTATGTAGAACTTGTAAATTTGCAAATTGCTAAAACGCATGACAGCAGCTGCTCCCTCTCTCTCTCTCTCTCCCTCTCTGTCTGTCTCCCTCTCGCAGCACCTTCCTCCTACAGTTCAAAAGGCTTTTTGCCCGCCAGCTCTGCGTGAATTTGCATTTACATGGCGCGAGTGAAGGCGAGACCCAAACCCGAAGTCGCAGACTCGAACTCGCTTAATGGAGGCAAAGAAGTTCAATGCAGCAGCCTCTCCCCCTCCTTCTCCCCCTCTCCCTTGTAGTACCCGTTTGTACTCCGCTCAATTGACTTTCAATTGCAAAACAAACACACAACACAACACAAAACAATCCGAAACAAAAAGAGAAAAACAAAGGCTAAAAAACAAGCTAAAAAAAAAAAAAACGCAGCTGAATTTATTTAAAATTTTCGAGTTGTTGCCTTTACTCTTGGGTATATGATATGATATGTTGATTTCCAAGTGCCTGCATGAATATATATATGTATATATCGCATTTGATTGACATGCTCATGTTACCCGATCCATTGATCTGTAGTCCCCTCTCGCTTCTACGATTAGTCGAGCTGTAGCTCCCTCTCTCTCTCTTCTTCGATCAATCGATCTGCAGTGATGTCGATTAATAGATTTGTAGACCGCTCTCTTCCTGATCTATAGATCTGTAGGTAACTCTCTTCTATGATCAGTAGATCTGTAGCCTCTCTTTTCTGCGATTAATCGATCTGTAGCTCCCTCTCTTCTCTTCTCCGATTAATCGATCTGCAGCTCCCTCTCTTCTCCGATTAATCGATCTGCAGCCCTCTCACTCTCTTCTTCGATCAAGTGATGTCTCTTCTACGATCAATGGATTTGTAGGCCGTTCTCTTCCTGATCTATAGATCTGTAGGCAACTCTCTTCTTCGATCTGTCGATCTATATATATTCCTTCCACTCTCTTCTGCGATCAATCGATCTGTAGCTCTCTTTCTCTCACTTCTCCCATCAATCGATCTGCAGCTCCCTCTCTTTTCCCTCCATTCAATCTGTAGCACCCTCTTCTCTCCTCTAAATCGATCGCTGGGGTGTGTGAGAGCCCTCTCCAAAGTATGTTTATTTTGCAATATTATTTTGGCTTCGATTTTTTTTTTCAAAAAAGCGATTTGCGCATTCAAATTTGTTAATATTGCACTTGGCACTTGGCGCTATACGAATACTTTTATATGTAGATTCTCCCTGCTCTCAAGTGTGTACACACGCTTATCCTTATCTCAACAATGCCAAAGCCGGACAAAGAGGTGTGTATAGAGTCGGGCAAAACGAGTGCGATTTAACTGGGTAACCACTGCCAAGTGCCAATAATAATAAAAAAGAAATAAGGAAACAGCTGATAATGCAGTCGAAATTTTTGGGGCAGGCACTCAATGAATTCAAGTTCTTTATAGGGTAGGTTTTTGTTTTTTTTTTTTTTTTTTATACATCTTTCGTACTTATACACACTTTTCGAGCTCTTAACCTAATCGAAAATCAGGCGATTTTTAATTGGCTTTTACTTTTATGCAGTCTTTTGTATCTCAACTGATTCTGCATACAATTTTTAAGTAATAACAAAAATTTCCTTAAGTTTGAAGATCTTTAAGAGGTAACAATCAGAAATCAGTCAAAAAGCAATTGATTTTCGTTGGGAAAGACATTTTGTTCTTGGTTTTGTATATCTACTAATTCTAAATTAAAGTTCTAATATTTAGGGATTTATGTATGATATTTTCCCCGCTTTTTTCCAATTTGCTCCACTGTTCCAGCACAGTGTGTCGTCGGGGCATAGGGCAATAGTTTGGGCCAAACACTTGTGAGTCTCGGGTCTCGCAGCTATTTACCGGCCCAAAACACGCAATTAGGCATAAATCATTTTTATGAGACATTTCCCTTGAGCAGCAGCAACAACAACAACTCGAACTGAATATTAAACAGTCACGCAACGTGGAAATCGAATGAAAAACTTGTTGGAAAATCCATAAACAAGACATGGCGAGAAAAGGATAACGATAAGGTCAAGGCAACTTCTATGCTTACTCCCATGCGTGTGTGTGTGTGTGTGTGTGGAAAATGACAAGCTAATGGAACAGAGCGTAATCAATAGGCCATATAGAGAGAGAGAGAGAGAGAGAGAGAAAGAGAGTGAGAGAGAGAGCTGCCCAGGGAATACAGAGCCAACTGTCAGAGGGGGAAAAAAAGGAACTGCATGTGTGTGTGTGTGTGTATGCCATGTGTGATAGCCACCCCCACAGCAGGCACACACACACACACACACCTCACTGGCTCACACCCCTACTAGCGTGTGTGTGTGTGTGTACTTTCCTGGGTAGTTCATAACTTTTGTGACTTTTCCTTGCGGCTGTTTGTGGTGGTTTCTTGGCCCAGAGCGAAGGAACTCACGAGTTTGACTGCCATATTTGTGTTGTACCACACACACACACCACGTACACACACACACACACACACAATTGTAGGCGTCGCCCTGCAATTGTCTCGTTCTCACTCGCAACACAAAAGTGTGTCAAAAACTTGGCAAAGAACTTGGCTAAGAAGACGACAACGAAGTGAGACACAACGGCGCAAAACACAGTTATATATAAGTTAAGCGTCATGTCATGTATTTTTAGACCCATGCGAGAGGGAAAGAGAGAGAGAGAGAGAGGGAGCTGGTGTTAATCTTATCGCGCACACTGAGCTCATTTAATCGCTCCCGATGAGCAATAAGCGATCGTTGCGAAATTTCACATCATTTTCAACGACAGGCGGCAACGACTGATACGGACACACACACACACACTCAGTCACATATGTAGTCTGATAAGAAGAAAAGAAAAGAAATGAAAAGGGGGGAACTTATCTACATATACAAGTCATTAGCTTGTCCCACTGCGTAGGATTCTCCACGGCAACCGCAAGCGAGAGATTTATGTCGTAAGTTCCATTGAAATTCATGAGTGATCAACAAGAATTATGTATGAAATGAAAACTTAATGGACAAGCGAGAGTTTCCCAAAAATAAAATAAAACTAATTTACGAAAAACAGGAAAAAATATATAATCAAACGAAAGAGAAAGAAAGATACCCTAAGAAGCTTGAATTTCACTTTCTCTACTGCATTTTTAAAGTTCTTCAAATAGTTTGGTTGTACTTTATCAGTAAACTGACAAGATCTTGCGAAAATACTCCAAGCTGCAGGATAAAACTAACAAGATGTTGAAAATATAGTTAGATGATGATGAAACTCACAAGATCTTGAGAAAATACACTACGCTTCCTTATGAACTTGACAAGATCTTCAGTTTATAGCAAGATAGTCTTAATTTCATAACTTTAGCTTGCTCAACAATAATATTAATATTATTCCATAAACTTTACTTGCTGTATAGCACTTATTAAAGTATTCCGACTACGCTTCCACATGAAACTAACAAGATCTTGAGATTAAAGTGGTATATTCATCATACCACAGCTTCAGCTCTCTAGCAACTGTAGCTACCCGCTTGCAGCTCACTCTACGAGGTATTTAGACCTTCCGAAACGGGGCGTGCTTCCAAGCAATGAGAATGTGTGGCCGTTGTGGCTTTTGCTTTTTGGTTTTTGATTTTTGGTTTTGGCTTTGGCTGCACCTACGCGTCGCCCAAGATTTATATGTATATGGGGGAAAGACACATCCACACATAATGACGCCCTACACTTTGGCATATAAAACAAATTATAATTTATTTATATTTTTTTTCTCTTTTTTCTGTTGTGGAGTTTGACAACAACACAACAAGCATATTAAACATGCAGAGAATTATGGAGGAAAAAAGAAAAAAAAAACATAGAGAGACAGACACACATAATATTATTATTAATAATAGTAAATGGAAACCTGTCCATAGATTATGAAAGGAACTGTTGAAGTATGAAACGTTGTATGGCGACGGTACTATGGTGGGTATAATCATAAATCTAGTTGGGGGCCCCCGTCAAGGTGTGCGCTGAAGTGTCAGCAATAAATTTCAAATTTATGTTCATCTTTTCGGTCAAAGTCAAAGCACAAAGGAAAATGCTCGCTATATACAGAAGTAGAAAGAGAGGGAGGGAGTGGGAGTCAAAGAGAGAGAGAGAGAGAGTCTTCTCTTTTTTAATTTCCCAATTTTTTGGCTTTTTTTTTGGCTTGTATAATTTCAATTAAATGTTGCGTCATTTTTTTGAAGGGGCAGCTGACACATTGGCCCGCTTAATTCGGAAACGTCATTCGTTTGACCCCCCTCTACGCCACCACTGTGTGACTTGTCAAAATTGGCGCTAATCGTTGGTCTTGTACGAGTTGACATGTCGCATTTGTCTTTATCTCTGCCGCTTTGACACATTTCTCAGTTTCCCTAGGCCAGAGAGTAAGCCCCAAAAAGAGAACCAGGCATAAAGCTGACTTCAAAGAGCTTTGGATACGAGTAGATGTGGGAAACTTTTGATTCTATTTGTTTTTTGCGATTTCCAGCTTAGTTTCAATGTGAGCGTGTTTATTTTTGGTGTGTATTTGCATTTCTATCAATCAAATGATATCTGCAAATTTGATAAGGATTGCATAATGAATACAGAAGTTATTGCTAATTTTCAGACATTTCATTGATTCTCCAGCTTAGTTTCTCAGCTAGCATTTTCATTTTTACAAAGTATATATATTATAATTGCCAGAATGACATAGTCAAATTTACTTGGGATCGCATAATAAATATAAAAGTTTTTTCAAATTTTCCACTTATTTTATCCCAAATTTTCGTCTAATTTGGTTTAGACTGTTTGTACTATTACAGGGCATCACAATAGTTACAGTTACATAAGCAACTAACAAGCAGAGACCAATTCTCACACAATCAACCCACCTATCCACGCAAATGCCTCATTAAACCACACAGACAAAAAGTAGAAAACCAAAAAAAAAAAAAAAAAACAGAAAACACAAAATAAAAGTTGACCTTCAAAAAAAAAACGCACAGAAATCAAACAACAATTACAAAAACAACAAAGCGACTCAACCAAGCGAAAATCAAACCCATACATACTATGCTAGATCTATCTGTATCTGTATCTGGTACTATATAAGATGTGTGTGTGTGTGTGCACCGCTTGGAAACAGGTTGTTCTCTGAGTTTTTGTATTATTGTTAACATTTAATTCATTATGCTTTTTTTTCAGAGCCCCAAACAAAGCAGCCAAAATTGGCGCGCAAAAATAACTCAGAAAAAGGAAGGAAAAAAATAAAAAAAAGAAAAGCAAATAAATAAATGACACCCGAATTTGATTGCACTTCACATTGAAATCATTTTCGATTATATATTTTTTTTTTTTTTTTTTCTTATTATTTCTGTACAATCTCGCGTCACAATCTTCGCCTCGTGCAGCATGTGTGTGTGTGTGTGTGATGTCATCGTATCTGCCGCTGCCTCCGCCTCTCTGTGACTAAGTCATGACTAAGTTAAAGGTTGTGCGGCGTCATGGGTTAACAGCGCTATATGGCATATGGTATGGTATGATGATATTATATGGTACTATACAAGTGAGAACTGCAGCACGCACACGTGCCAAATTCGCTAATGAATGAGCCCAAAAAAGCAGCTAAAGAAAAGTCAACGGCTTTGAGGTGTTAATCGACGCCGGCCGCGCACGCACGCACGCTCTGGCAGAGGCAGCGTGAAAAAGGCGTCAACGAATTTTTTAGACTCGTCGCGCCAAATTCTAATCATAAATTGTTGTTGTTTTTGTTGTTGTTGTTGCTGCTTCTTACGGTAAATAACAGAAGAACGCGCGCGCGTATCTAGATAAATATGCGAGTGTGTGTGCGTGTGTGTGTGTGTGTGAAATACACTTGAGGCGTGCTACTGTCTGCCTCTCCCTCTCTCCCACTCTCTGTGTATATACTACGCACTGCTACCGGCATACGCTGACTGCGCAGCACATAGGCCTACGACGACGCGTCGTGTGCTGCTGCGACGACGGCAAAGGCAACGACCAAGTACCGCGCAAAACAATCGTAAACAGATCATCGAACTCCCTTTTGCAGGCCAACAGGCAGAGTTGCCATCGTCTGTTGTTGTTGCTGCTGTCAGGGTTGTTGTTGGCCTTGAATTGCGTGTGTGTTGTATATTTTGTTGTATATTTGGTCACTATTTAATTTTTGTTAATTAAAAGCAACTTTTTCTCTCTCTCTCTCTCTCTCTCTCTCTAGCTATCGCTGCCTGTTATTAATTGAGTTGGCAACGCGTGCGACGCCCACGCAGCAGCAACGGCAGCGGCGACTGCAGCCGCAACTTCAATGCGACGCGACGCGACAACCGAAAAAGCTTTCACCGTTTGCCGCCGTCGCTGCTGCCACCGCTGCTTGCGTCATGTTTGCGTTTGCGTGCGCGACAAAGCTACAAAAAACACACACGAACAGGCGCTGCATCGGCACGCAGAGGGCAACAACCACCACCAAACGGCAATAGCAGCAGCAGCAGCAGCAAAAGCAGCGCAGCAGCAGTGGCAGCAGAGCAGCAGCGCCAGCAAGAGAAACGTGCGCAGTAACTGCACGCCAGCAGCGACCGAGTGGCAGCGGCTGCGCTGCGCTGCGGCAGCGTCAAACAACCAACCAGCGGCAGCGACAAACCGACAAGCTGCTTCGGCTTCGGCTTTTGTCGCTTTGTGGCCTCAGTCGCTTATTGACAGCGAACGTGTTCGGTTGTGTTAACGGTAAAGCGTTTGCTGCCTGCGTCGTCGTCGTCGCCTTCGTCTACTCCGTCGCTGCTGCTGCTGCTGCTGCTGCTGCTGCTTCTTGTTGTTGTTGTTTAACTGGAATTTCTTGATCGCTCGTACGTTCGTGTGGGTGTGTGTGTGTGTTTGTGTGCATGCGCGCGCGTGTGTGTGTGTGTGTTGCACTTGTAGCGCTGCTGCTGCCGTTGACTGCGAATGGGGGCCCGCTACTGATGCCGCTGCCGTCGTCGCCGTCGCTGCTGCTTACGTGCCCAAGTGAACGTCAACGTTTTCTAATCTAACGATTATCGATTGATATCAGCAGCAGCAGCAGCAGCAGCGGCAGCCGTCGCAGCAGATAAGCAGCGTCTCGACTGCAGCAGCAGCAGCAGCAAAACACACACACGCGCGCATTCTGTCGATCCGCGCCTGCCCAAGCAGCGACTGCGACAGAGACGCTGCCGCGCAGCCGCAGTCGACGCAGCTCGACTCCGAGCTGTTTTCTGCGAGACTTCGTTCCGTTTTTCTCAGTTCGCTTTAGGAGCTGCCCCGAAACGCTAACAAATCGCTCCGCGTTCCCGTTGCCGTTGCCGATGCCGTTTGCCGTTGCCGACGCGACGACGTTTTTTGCGCGTTCACATCGAAAATACATCGCCAACTGAGCGAACAAAAGAAAATAAAACTAAATAAAAAGAATCAAATGAAATAAATAAAAACTTCAGAACATTAGACAGTGTTTAATAAATTAAAATTAATATAAATATAATAAAACGATGTGTTAAAACATAAAAAAAAATCGACTCGGCTAGTGATCCTGAGCAAGAATATACAATATATACTTTATGGGGTGATGCGGTGGTAACACGCCTCCTTATGCCCTTTTTCGACCATTTGCAATGGTCCAATATGAAATAAATATTATAAAACTTAAATAAATTTTGAAAAATGCCTAAAACATAACGAAACTGCTCGAAAACGGAAGAAACACTTGCTTAAAATAAAAGTAAAATGATTTAACATAAAATGCCATAAAATTTGCATAATAAAATCCATAAAGATTCAAAATTCAATTGAATACAAATCATATAAAATAATGCCAAATCGTCAAAACTTTCCTACGCTCTCTGCATAACTTAAGCAATTTTAATAATAAAAAAAACGTAATATTTATTAAAACATACCCAGCAAACTGAAGTCAACACGAAGTTCCCAAAGTAAGCAAAGCGAAAAGCGCCGCAAAAAAAAAGGGAAAAGAAAAAGAAACCGACTAAAATTCTCCACTTTACACACACAAATCCCACAGAACAGGAACACAAAAAAAAAAAAAAAAAAAAATAAAAAGCTGAAAGAAACCTCAAGTTTTTTACGAAGCTCTCTGATATGTGAATTGCTCTTGCTGTGTTTGTGGTATTCTCGATGGGGAAAAAGACGGAAATGCTGCGAGAAGAAAAGAAGAAGTAGAAAATGAAGAATTTGAAAATATGCTACCTGGTTTTTGCCATCAGCGAGGTATAGAGTTCCTACGTTCAATTTAAATACTCGTAGGAACTTCATACCGTGCTCTTGGAAGACCAAAAAACAACAAAAACACAGAAAAAAAGAAACTAAAAAAAACCGAATTGTAAGCGATAAAAACCGCACGAGAAACGCTAGCGAAACGCTTGCAGTTTTTAACATCGCCTTCTACTACGTGCGCTCTGACAAATCCGAGAATATTACGTGCTCGTGGAGAACTGGAGAAAACACAAGTGCCCCAAACCGAGCATGACAAATAACACTACGAGAAACGCGCGAAAAGTTCCCGAAAAAGATAAAGAAACAGTCTATATACGTATTGCACGATTCAAAAAAGGAATTAAACTCAAGTTCCCATAGGTAATGCACTATGGTAAACTCTAAAACTTAATACAGAAACAGAAAACTTGTAGAAAATAGCAAAAAAAATATTGTAACCTAAAAAGTTAATAAGAACATGTGATATATAAAAGTTAACTTAACAAGTAAAAATTTAGCTAGAGAAATGATCAGTAAGTACTCAATGAGTCGAGGAAAAAATTACTCAATTGGAAATCTTAGAAATTTCGGTTGTTCCTTAGTGGATAACAGATATGATATAACAGAGACTCTCGCTAGTTTTATATAAACGTTATAAAATACTATCATGCGGAGGTTTCCTGAAAATTTAATTATAGATTGCACGATAAATATGGATGATATTAAAGAAATAGTAGTGCCATGTGAACACGTGTTTTTGTCTGTTTTTTCATTACTCGAAAGGGAAGTTCCAGGTTCAACTCCGGCGGCAAGAACATTTTTTTTTCAATATTAATTGCATTGATAATTATTGCAATTTTTTCAGTAGTTATATCGGGTATACCAAAGTCGGGCGGGCTCGACTGTAGCCTTTCCGACTTGTTTTCATTTAAATTGATGGATTACATTATCGTCATCTATCCTATCCCTAACCGCATGGAACTTGTTTAAATATAACTCTCGTAGGGCCTCGGCCTGCACTTAACAACAACAGTTAATGGAAAATCTTGATTAACATGAGATTCAGAGAGAGCGAGAGAGAGAGAGAGAGAGAATTGTATAATTACACTCAGCGGGCACATTCCAAGCGAAGAGAGAGAGAGAGAGAGAGAGAAGAACAAGCAGGCTGCAACCTAATGAGAAATTTATGTAACGAGTTTTTTTATTCTTTTTTCCATGCTATAAATTTGAAAAATGTAATTGGTTTGATTGGAGTGTTAGATATACTAACTAAGTTACATGAGAATTGTATGTAGTATCTGTAGCGTATAAGAAAATCTCTAGAAGTTCCATGCTATCCAAAGAGAAAGAGATAAGATCTCTGAAAGAGCTGAATCTCAGTTGAACCGAATAAGAGAAACTCTTGACTATTTAAATTAGAAGAATTACAAAAACTCTTTTATATAGAAAATAACAGATAACATATCTAAAAAGGTAGAGCCTTCGATCTTCGAAACAGTTGAACCTTTTATAAATTCAACTCTTTACTATTTTAAATAAAAGAAAAGTTTAGTAAATTATTTATTATTAATTTATGCCTAAGATCAAGTAAAAAATAGACTGAAACCTTTCGTTTATTGTCTCAGTTGATTCATTTTTGAAAATCTTTATAAACTCGTAGCTAAATATCAACACTCTGTCATCTCTATAGAGCTTAAATGTTAAAGAGTTGAAGGGCATGCTTAAAATTCAAATAGTTCTGTTCTGCCCCAGCACAATCCAATCCCCCCAGTAACCTTAACGAATTCTCAACGTTCTCATGATCTTTTTTTTTTTTTTTTTTTTGATTTTTTCTGATTTCCCGCCATTCTCCAAAGTCCTTCGACTGTGGCAATGTCAAAAACCTTTTGGCAAAACGGCAAGCATGACAAAAATGAGACAGGGACAGACAGAGAGAGAGGGAGAGAGAGAGGGAAAATAAATTGTAGCATATAAGAAAAATGCAGCAAAAATTGCAGTTGCGAGTTGACTTTCGAAAAAGTGCAGTGTGCGCGTCAAAGCCGAGTTCGAGTTAATGGGCCAACAATAAAAGAGCGCAAAACTGGAGGCTGCAACCTCAGGGCAGCAGCAGCAGCAGCAGCAGCAACAGTCCCGGCAACAGCAGCAGCAGCAGCAACATCATCATCAAGTGCCACGAACAGAGTCGCCACTCTCCAATTGCACACGCACATTTTTTTTTTTTAATTTTTTTTTTTTTTTTAGCTTTTGGGTTTAAAGTGCGATGCGATAGGATACTGCGATACGGCGAGACGACGCGACGAGGCACACAGACTGGCACAGATTGTACACATACTGTATATATACATATATATCGCACATGTGCCGCTGGCAGTCGAAAAAAAAAAAAACATAAGCAAAAGATATGCATTTTATAGATACGCCACAAGCTGAGCTGGACGAGCGGACGAGCGGACGAGCGGCAGCTGCTGCCGTTGCTGATAGCGACAAGCAAAATGCATACAAGTTTATTTGTGTGCTATGCCGATAAGCAGAGGGATTCAAATATAAGTAGCAGCAGCAGCAGCAGCACACAGATACTCACGCACACACACACACACACACAGAAAGGCGGAGGCGCGCAATCGCCTCACTTTTATCACAGTGTTAAAAATACTTGAGCCAAAGAGAGAGAGAGAGAGAGAGAAGAATTAACTATGTATATTTACTTTATCGTACCAAATGGCAATGCGAATGCGAAGGGGAAGGGGAATGGGAAGGGGAAGTGGAATGGCAATTGGAATTGGTTTCCTTGTGACTCCGAAAATGTTGCCGCTTGCAATTTTCGCAGCTTCGTCAGCAACAGCAGCAGCAACAACAGCAGCAGCAGCAACGGCAGCAACAGCGCAAAAAATAATAACAATTTCAGTTGGTTTATTTTGCTTTTCATTTTCATTTTCAGTTTTTACTTCATTTTTATACACTTTGCAGAGGGTATATGCATTTTACAGCGAAACTTGGCAGCTATTTCTTATATTTATTTATTTATAGTGCTTTATATTCCCTTAAAATTTATTTTAGTTTCACTAAAGCTTATGATTTATTATTATAATTTTTCAGAGTCTAGCATTTATGCGCTTTTCAACTGAATTTTTGAATTATTTCTTATATAGAACCATCAAAATTGATCTCTCAGTCTCGCAGCTATAGAGCTAACTAGCTGAAACTTGCCACACTTGCTTTCTATAGAAATACGTAGTAAATGGTGCAAAATGAGGCAGTTCTGCGCAATATATCACATAGTAGTCATAGAATCTATTGCTTTATTTCTGTTTATTACCAAGCTGTGGCCACCAAACTAACCATAGCTATCATTTTCTGTCTATAAAATATGCTGTGAAAATTTCAACCAAATCGGTGCACTATAAACGACTGCAATGCGCTTTTTCTTTTTTTTAAGAATTTTAATATGAGTTTTATGCACTTTTTTATTATTTAAATATCAAATTTAAAGCAACAACTTGCTCGCAAACTTTTCATAGCAATAAGCGACTGCTAGGGTATAAATTAGTCGGCCTGTTGTAGTTTCATTTTCCTAGTTGTTTTTTTTTAATTTTTTATTTTCTTTGCTCTTTTTCGCTGTCAGCTTCAGCTTCAACTGGAACTGGACAACCGACTTGGACTTGGGGCAGCGGCGTTGCAGTTTGTTGTCCATTTCAACGCTTTAAATTCTTGTGGTTGTCGCGCTGTCGTTACACTCTGTTGCTGTTGTTGTTGTTGTTGTTGCTGTTGTTGTTGTTGTTGTTGTAGCTGCAGCAGTTAATTTAATTTCAGCTCATAAATCAAAACTGTGCCGCGCAAAATGTTTGCTTTTGACGCGACGTTTTTGTCGCCAGCCTCAGCCTCAGTCAGAGCGAGAGAGAGAGAGAGACAATTTTTCGGTCGCACATTTTGGCCTTTTTTTCTCTTTTCAGGGGGAGAGACTGTAAACTGGAGACTGGAGGAGACAGTCAGCCGGAACTGAAGCTGAAAGCGGCGAACTTGTTGGTGCAACTGGAAATGCCACTGGGGGCTGAAGCTGTTAACTTAGTCAACTTTACAGCCGCTTGACGTTTGACAAACAATGGCAACAACAACAAGCCAGCCTCGGCTTAACTTGGTCAACTGGCAGCATACAAATTGCAGGCAGCTGCTTTTTGGAGCACACTGTGTGTGTGAAGCGAAACTGACTAACCGAAAGCTTATCAAAAATTGTTAAGAATTCAAAATGTAATTTATTGTTTGGCTGAATAAAGTGAAAGAGAAAACTAAATGTGGCAAACTATATAGATACATATGTATATTATAGATACATTTTAGAGATACATAAATTGGGATTTTAAATGTGTAGATACATTTGAAAGATGCAGATACAAATTTGTGTATGCTAGAGAAATTCAACTAGGGAAATCTTTTTTCCAGCTCTTCCAACTGAATGGAACCCTATCCATCTATCTATCTCCCTCTCTCTCTGGCCATACTAATTGCATGGCAACAGAAAGCAGCTACACGTAATTGATCTGGGTCCCTGGCCCAGCCCACATATGCCTCTCTGGCCCGGCCCAGCCCAGCCCAGCTATTTATGCCCATCGCATCGCCCAAGCTGAAGCCGAAGCCGATGCCGAAGCTTGACGCTTGAAGCACCACTTGAGAGCGTGACAGTAAATAGTAAGCTAAATGACAACTACTGTATAGATAGATGTGACTAACACACACACACACAGCGCGAAATATATATGTATATTTACTGGGTGTGTTCTGATGCCAAAATGTTAACCCTACAATGCACAATGGGGCGCGCTGGCCTGGCAATCACAATGAGAACTCAAACTCAAAGTCAGTGACAGTCTAAGACTGAGAGAGAGAGAGAGAGAGAGGGAGGGAGAGGAGAGAGGTATAGGTACTGTGACTGGGTGATTGAGAATAATTCAAACTCGATGCTTGTAAGTCGTTAAATGTTAATCGTTGACACGACCAAAATGCTGACTAAGTCCACTTGGATTGGAACTGGGACTGGAACTGGGACTGGGACTGGGTCTGGGTCTGGGTCTGGGTAAGTGACGGAGCCACTGGCACCGCAACTGGACAGACCGTTCCGTCGGCAAACTTCTATAAAGCAAACAAACTGAGGCAAATATACTTAATATGTACTTATAGACCGATAGGTATATATACTATAGCATGCTGACAGTGCACTGTGGGCAGCTTGATGGGGCAGGGTATTCAGATAATTAGCTAAGAATATATTCGGCTTATATTCCCTTAAATGACCGTATAAATCTAAAACTGACTAAGTTACAAATTGAAATATATGTGATATATTAAAAAAAATGATATATTAATATAAATTCTACCCATTCTTTTTCATTGATTCGTCTAACATTTCTTTAAATAATCGAATAAAATCAAAACTGGCTAAGTCACAATATGATCTCTAACTGATATATCAAATAAAGTGTGTAGGGTATTTCAGACAACCCTAAAAATCAATTGATTATGGCAAGGTGTAAAAAAAACACCGCAAAATTTTGATAAATATTTTCATATGATATTTCATATTTTCATATATTTTCATGGTGAATATGAAATGAAGTAAGTGAGTGTATTTCTGTATGGAAAACAGCTTGGAAAACTATAGGAATTTAGAAAGAAAAGTGTAGTCAGTTAAGAGTTTTTAGAAAGTATGGAAAATTGTCTTGGAAACTTGTAGTATTTTATGCTTATTGCAAATTGATGTTAGTTTTTCGATTTTATAGACTCGACTTGTTGGCCAGAAAACAAGCCTATTACGAACTGTTTCAAAGCAGTTAAAGAGCAAAGAGCAATAAAGAACATCCCACATAGCCGCATTCCAATGTTTTTGCTACGACTCTATAAAGTCTTCTACATAGCTCGACTTCAGTTGAATTGAATAGTCATTCCCCGATCCCAGTCCCCATTCCCAGTCCCAGTTCCAGGCAACCCCGCCCAGTTTCAGCGCATTTGCTGACCCATATCAGCACAAAATATGCTAATTACTTTGGGAGGAAGAGGGAGAGAGGGAGACCCAGTTAGTTGGGTACGGTACGGTCAAGGCTGTTGTGCGAAATTCGAGACCGACCCAAACATACTACGATATTTTGTATAGTATCTCAAGTTTATAGAACTCGTAAATTTGCCATAAATGTGAAGCCACGTGAATATCGAGTGATTTAGCGAGTGAGCCCGATACCGATAACAATTCAATCGATTGTGACTTCCAAGTCAAAGTCGTGCCGGGGTAAACTTAGATATTTCTATCTCTTTCCGTACTTATGTAATTAACGCTGACGTCAGCCCAGGCAATTATATATTATACTGCAAGAATCAATTTTCAATCGATTAAATTCTCTCGGCTGCAGCTAAACACAAGTACTTATATAGTATATATACATGTACGTAACATATACTATATATAGTATATATGGTATGAGAGAGCCCCCTGGGGGCAACTTGCCGGTTGTCACGTCGGAAGTTGACTCAGCGTTCTCTAAAGTTGAGACAACGATGCCAGCACACGGCTTAGATACATGGCGAAAACTGTAACGTAGAGGGAGATAGACTAAGAGAGAGAGAGAGAGAGAGAGAGAGGGAGAGGGAGGGAGAGGGCACCGCCTACATGTGGGCCAAACAAATCATTTAAGTCATTTGTAATTCATTAAAGTGAATTAATACTGAAAGCTGGCAACATTGTAGCACAGAATGTGCATGTATCTTGTATCTCTATCTTCGTATATTGTATCTGTATCTGTATCTGTATCTATTCGTACTACTATTTCACTGTCGGATTTGTCCGCAAAGAGCCAAAGCTCTGCATTGTTTGGCATCGCCAGCGAACTAAGCCGATTTCAAGAGAGAGAGAGACCAGATACCACATCGAGAGAGAGAGAACTATATCAGGCAAAAATATATTACCTGCTCGGACAGCCAAGCATATATATGGTATACTATATGGTATGCCTAACGGTCTGGCATCAGCTTCGGTGACATAAGCTTTGATGGATTTTGACATAAATATGAGCTGGAATTTGGTTTTTCGCTGCCTGCTTATCAGGCCCGAGAGCTGAGAGGCCCAAAATAAGCAAAGCCAGAGATCGATCGAGCGATCTGTAGACTGGAGACTGGAGACTGTAGACTGACGACCACTTGGCAGGTCAGCAAAGACACCAGCGCTGGGGTCTGGAGACTGAGCCTAGACCGCTGCTCGGCGGCCTGTTCACAATTTATGCTAATCCGTGCGCCATAATTTGTTGTATTTTTTACATTTCCCCGACCCTCCCCTCTTTACCATTCCCATTCTGTGCTGCCCGTCTGAAGAGATTTTTGTTCAAAGAGTTTTTTAAAGTTTTTTTTTCTGTTTTCTTGGCGAGCTGAGCGCGTGTTGCGCATTTCCAAGCAGGCTTCGAATAGTTGTCGGCCCATTTGGGTTAAATGATTAATTTACATAAATATTTTTATGATTTGCCAAGGCGGAGGCAGCGGCAGCAGCAACCAACACAGAAATAACAAAAGGCGAAAAAAACAAAAAAAAAAACAGAAACTGCTTGGCCAGCTGCCAGTCTTATGCAATCAGCCAAGTTTGCGCCCCTTTTGGCCACGTGCCGCTGCCCCTGGCTCTGCCTCTGCCTCTGCCTCTGCCTCGAAAAGGGAACTAGTTCAAGCAACTGTAAACGCAATTGGCCAAAACGCTGTGTAGGCTCGTGTCATCAACCTTTTGACAACGTTCTTTGTTCTTAGCCAGGCTAAGACAGAGAACAGATGACAGAGCAGGCTGCCCAGGACGCGCTGCCACATGACTCTGCCACAGCTAAAGCCAATGAACTCGCATTCCTGCAACCAGGAAGCAGCACCAAAGTTGCCAACAGGTGTCGCTGCCTGCCTGAGGCCTGAGGCCTTCTACCTTATCAATAGACGCACTTTCGTGCAGTCCCAGACGATTTCATTAGCACAATTTATGCATCTGGTCTGGTTACACTATAAATATTGAGATTACCCCCATACCATACCATACCATACCATACCCTATCTGCATACTAAAGTTTATATTAAATGTGCATAAATATTTTGCGAGAAGACACTGAGAAATTTATGACTATCGATAATGCCAAGAGTCGCGAGACTGTTCTAATCTAGCATTATTTTGCATGTGTTATCTAAGTTATATTTCTTACTGCATATAGAATTTTATTTAGTATTTCTAAGTTTTCTACTGCAGCTAGTATTTTTTAAAAATTCCTTATTGCAACTAGTATTTTATTTAGTATTTTTTATGCCAAGAGTCGCGAGACTGTTCTAATCTAGCATTATTTTCCATGTGTTATCTAAGTTATACCTTTAACTGCATATAGTATTTTATTTAGTATTTCTGAAGAGTTATCTAAGTTTTTTAATGCAGCTAGTATTTTTTAAATATTCCTTACTGCAACTAGTATTTAGTTATTTAGTTACTCCTGATTTAGTAATAAACTAAGCCAGTTTATTATTAATCAAATCGTGCTCTCCTTTAGCACGTTGATTGCTTAAACAAAATTTAGTTTAAGGTGGTATGGGGGGTACACCTGAGGGACTTGCCCAGGGGCGTTGTTTCGGCTCTGTTGCTGCTGCTGCTGCTGCCCCACCTTGTCCAAAAGAAGCCCCGCCCCAAAAAAAAAAAAGCGGGCTGCTGCTGCTGCTGCCAGTTAATCTTCAGTTACTCAACCCTTTTTATGCAAATGCGGCTTTCAAGCAATTTAGAAAAAATACGAGTGAAAAATATACACAAGAACCAGCAACAACAACAACAACAACAATAAGAACAACAGCAACACGAAGCTGTATAAATTTATACATATGTGTGTACACACTGTATACATACATATATATTTATAAGTTCATATGCGAGAGAGACTTGTAGATAAATTTGCATATTTCAGTCGTTCATAATCCAAGTCTTTCCTTAAGTTGAAGTCTCTCTCTCTCTCTTGCTCTGTCCCACTCTATGAACCGGGACTACCACTCTACTCTATACTGCGGGCAAGCAACAACCCCAACAACAACAACAACAACTCTAGAGACCCGCGTCACTTGCGAGGCGTCGAACCATTTGAAATGCCACACCTAACTACAATTTTGTATATGTTAGCATAGTCTTTTTTTTTTTTTTTATATATTTTGCGCCTACTACCAACTTTGTCGTTATTCCGTATTCCGTATTCCGTTTTTCATATCTTTTAAGTTAGTTTTTCTGCTGCACGCTCTCTCTCTGTCTCTCTCTATAGGGCGGTCGCAATTTATGTGGCAGCTAGCGCTCCCATCGGCGCTGTAATTAGCATTTTTGTCGCGTATTTAATTTGATTTTATTGAATTTCATATCAAATTGTCAACTTGCTGAACCACTTAGAGCCTCACACACACATAGATAGAGTCGGATATATATTAGCTATAGCCGGGTTCGATTCGTTCAACGGTTCTCTTAATGGTTCCAGTTTTGCGCGGGTTCTCCTGCACGTGTCGCGGCGCCTAAATCGAATCGTATAGTAGAGAAAGAGATGGAGAGTTTTCCCTTATAAAGGGGGCTTATTTGAGGCATATGACGTGAGAGTGGGTTATCTTCTGTGCGACATGATGAAGTGCCGCCTGTCTACATCATCGCGCTTGTCATAAAAAATGCTCACAATTTTGTTTTTAATCTTTAATTAATTTTGTTTCGTCAGCTTCTGATCACAATCTATGCAGATTCACTTGGGTTGGCTATAAAATCACTCTGTCTCTTGCTTTTGTTCAGTTTTGCTAAGCTGCAGTCGCGACTATATGCCATATATATACGATCTCTACACGTCATGTGTTATATGCGGTACACAAAGCCATACTAATTAATTGTTCAATCAGATAACATTTTACTATGAAGACATTTAAAAAATTGATATTTAAATAAAATAAATTTCAAGTCAAAAAAAAACTGCATGATTCTTCTTTTTTTTCTCTCTTTTTTTTTTTTTTTTTTTTTTTTGTGACTGTTTGTTAATTAATTTTATTTATGGCTGGCGTTGTGCTAAACAAAATGAGCTTGGCTAATTTGGTGATCCGTTTGGGGTCTCTCTCTCTCTGTCTCTCTCTGGCATGGGAACCCAAAGAGCCATGTGGCCGAGGGAGGAAGGAAGCTGAATCTTGATTTCTTGAATGTGAAAAGATTTCGGTAATAAATTTCAAGAGATTAAAGATATACCAGTATATCGGAATACGCTGAGAATGAATTTTCGAAAAGGTGACTAGTTGAAGAAACCGAAATCGAAAGAACCGTTGTACAGAAAGAGAGAGAGAGAGAGAGAGAGAGAGTAGTGAGATTTATGGCACTCTATGTGGAATCTTTCAAGATTTACGATATGGTATCATCTTGCTTTATAGGCAAAGGTTTTATATATATGGTACTATATCCGCTTCACAGACCTGTCTGATAATTTCAAAGACCTTGCTTGAGGGCTTCTCTCATCGTATAATCTCAATTAGCAGGTCTTCTTTAGTTGCGTTTCTTTCTTTTCTCGCCCTCTCTCTCTCTTTCTCCCTCTCTGAGTGAGAAGGCGGAAGATTTGGCAGCAGAACGCACTAAATCACCTCGACGCGGCGCATAGAAACAACATGACAACAAAATGAGCACTTCAACAAAATTTCGAAGACAAGAAATAAAGCAAAAAAAAAAAAAAAAACAAAAACATTTGCGAAAAAAAAGCAAAAATCGAAATTATAAAAAACGACAGCGAAACAAACGAAAACATTATTCATTTAAACGTCTATAAAAACTGCGGAAAAAATATGTTTGAATTATATAAAATATAAAATAATACAAAAAAGAAATAATATTATTCACACATATGCAGCAGAGCGGACAGCTGGACAAGCTGACAAGGGAGCTGATGTTCTTATAGCTTATATAAAGAATCAGCTTTAAAAGCAAACTGATTATAAATTATGACGCTGCCAGCTGACTGACAAGTGTGTTTAGGATTCATACATTTATGATTTATGGCAATGTGTGTGTGAATATATATAGAGAGGGATCTATAGTATATAGCCTACAACTTTGCTCATTAAATTGCTCAAATTAGCGCATATGTTTATTTCTAACTGACCAATGCTTAAATTAAGATTGTGTGTGCTTGAACTTGATTGCACACTAACCACACTGAATCAACGCTGAAAAAAAGTATAGAAAAAAATAAAAATGTAGACATCAATCATAAAAAAATTAGTCATTTTGATGAGGTTTTTTTTTTTTTTTTTTGTGGTGCGCTCAAGGCGTTTGCCTTGGCATCTCTCGGCTGCCGTGTGTCCAAGTTTGGCAAACTTTTGTCACAGCCCCACGCACACACACACACACACACACACCGAGTATTCCGGCATATATAGCTTTATAATGTATATTTAATAGACCGATTTTACAAGCTGGCGACAAATGAGACGCCGCGAAATCGCGAAGGTCAAGTCCAAAGAAAGAGAAAGAGAAAGAAACACACGCTGATAATGAGTACGAGTATTACGTTTGAAAGTTGAGTCAGTCGGGCAAGTCTGGCCAAACACGAGAGATACCGTATACCATATACATGCATGATACATTTCCCGGAAATTGTCTGCCCCCCAAAAATACGAATTTGCCTCTTGGGAATTTTTCATAGCACTCCCAAAAGTCAGATAAATTTTCGAAAATATTACGGCACCTCGCTCGCTCGTTCATTCGTTCATTTCTTTCATTTTTCTAAATTTGTTTAATAATCCAGAGCGATTTCTTTTATGGCACTCTTTATTGAACATGTCGCCTGGTCAAGAGCTGCACGACCATTTCTCACTCAAAGAGACCTGCAGCTGTTAGCTTCTGTTCACATGATATTTATAATGTTGTTCATTTTGCAAAATTCATAAAATGAAATTTCATAAAAAAAAAAAAAAATAAATAAATAAAAAAAAAAACTTTGGCGCGCTGTTGCCACTGCTGCTGCTGTTGCTGTTGCTGATAAGCAACCAAATTTTTCATTTTGCTTGCTTTGACTTAGGTTTAAATAATAATAATAATAATCAAAGTGATTTACGATCCAGAGGTCATTGCTGTGTCGTACATAAATGTTTCGAAATTCGCACTGTCGTATTTTATTTAGCAAATTCGCCAAAGACAAAAAGTTGATTTATACGCGATGACTGTGTGCCAAATGGAGGAATGCATAAAAAAAAGCAAGAGAATCCAAAATAAAAAAAGAAACCAAGGGGAAAAAAACACACAAAAGCAGCCCTCTATAGTATATGATAGCTGGTGCCATGTGGCACCTGCTGCAAAAATGGAAAAGAATTCCAATCCACATGACTTTTTCGCATTTGCCGCATTTTCTCGCTAATTAAAACGGCCAAATCCATTTAGCAATCGGCCGAGAAAGCTGCCCTATTTGGCATCGGTATCGATATCGAAATCGGACAACGCGCTGCCCTCTCTAAGCTGATTAGTGCAGGGACAAAGGGACACGGGGACAGACGTGAATTCCAATGGCCAACACAAAGTGCTGCGATGATGTGAATGCGCCATGACAGACCTGAAACTGCCCGACTGAATGTTATCATATTTCAATAAACTCAAGGGCCCCGGGGGAAGGGGGGTGGGGGGCACCTGACTTTAAATAGAATCGCAACATTGTTGCAAATTGCAGCTAATTGCGGTCGCGCGATGCGGATTAACGAAGCGTTCAAACTAAGGCAGAAGCTCACGATGGACTCAAGTGCCTGCCATTATATCATCTAATAAACGAGGTGATTATGCAGCGTGGATCACGATAAAATAGGGGCTTATTTTGTTAACTTTTTGTTTGTGTTAAATGCTTTAGGTAGATTAAAATACTCTTTGAATATTGAACATTTTTAAAAAGACAAAAATAATCATTTTTAGAGTCGATTAAGGCTTCTCTGTCTGTTTGAACTCACAGATCTCAGTTATTATAAGAGCTGAAGACATCAAATTTGGCATGTGGGTTTATATATATTATATGCATAGTATGTATATTATAGATACTGGATGCCACGCCCAGCGCTTACGAAAATCAATAATTAGCGAGTATGCAGTGCAGTAATTGAGTAAAAACTACGTTTCAATGACTTGTTTACTCAGAATTTAAGCAAAATTTGCTTTATATATATTCTTAGATAATATCTTTTTATAATAACAAAGGTATATAATACCTATTTTCCTTATAAGCCTCCCTCGCACTAAGCTTGAATATTTTATTGGCCCAGCTGAAAGTTTTAACAGTTTTCTAAAGCATTTTCAAGTGCAAAATACGAAGAACCGGTTGCATTACACGATATGATATATACACAGAAATACATATATGTATTACCCAGTGCAGTGGGTAAGTGAAGCTCGCTTATTAACACTTGATAGATTGCTGGCTGAGGGCATATGGACATGGGCACACGGGCATGGGCCCCGTTATTTGCACATTACTTTACGTTTTAACAACACCCAAAACATTTAAGCCAAAATAAACATGTCGAGCGTCATAAAAAAAATACAGAAAACACAGAAAAAGCAGGGAACGACACGGCAGACATGGACACGTACCTCGCCTAGTTGGAGTTGGAGCTGCATTTGGAACTGGAGTTGGCACCGTGGGCAATGTCGGACGATCGAGCAAAGAAATTTGCAACTAGTCATTTTCGCGCTTGTTTCATATTTTTAGTGCGCCAGCATGTTGTAGCTGTAGCTGTTGCTGTTGTAGATGTTGCTGGCTGTAGTTGCTGGCGTGTTGTTGTTGTTGCTGTTGTCGCTCTATTTGTGTTTGTATTTGTATTTGCGTTAGTGTTGCTCTGCGTGTGTTTATGTTTGTGTTTGTATTTGAGTTGTTGTGTTTAGTTGCTGTTGCTGTTGTTGCTGTTGCTGTTGTTGCTGCTGTTGCTGTCGTCATCATAATGTGTGCATTACTGTAGCTGCTGCTGCTCTTGTCATGCCCCGTTTCGCCCATGGCTCTTGTGGTTTAAGTTCACTGTTCGCGCAATTTTCAAATCAATTTTGTTTACTTTTTATGCACAACAGCAACAGCAGCAACAACAGCGACACACGCACGGCCACTTTTCTCCCCAACAGCAACATCTCTCTGTATGTGTGTGTATGTGTGTCTGTGTGAGTTTAACAACATTTTTATGGTTTGGCACACACCCTAAGCCAAGAGACAACAACAAACTCGTCAATGTTGCTGCGAAAAAGTGCATCGGCAGGCGAGAGACAGACAGACGGAGAGACATGATGACAGACAGACAGACAGACAGGCAAACAGCGCTTGGACAGGAGCAGCTCTGTAACTGTAAATTATACATTTCATAATTTTCGCTACATATTCCGTGATAATCGCATGTAATTGCGCTTTATCTGCACCTTTCCATCCGGGACATGTGAGCAAACACAACGGCAACAGCAACAGCAACACAACGCGCCCTTCGCCCTTAGCCCTGTGCGGCGTGGCCAACCCCATTTTGGCCAAAAAAAAAAAAGTGTCCAGTTAGCGAGTTAGTGAGTAACCGGTACGCTGTAACTGGTAACTGGTAACTGCCCAAAGTGACAGTCGAGTCGAGTCGAGTCGCGGCCTGCGCTTCGATGGGCTTCGACTTGTTCAGCGATTTGCGGGCAGCGATAGCAAATTATGCGAACAAACGGTACATTTTCTTTATGTGCTGCAACAATAATGCAATATTTGGGTTACACACACACACACACACACACCATACACACGCAATTTTGGCCAATTTGGCCGAGTTGGCAACGGGCAACCCCTTTGGACTTGTAAATTGCATTAAAATGTGGCGACGTTGAGCTAATGCATTTTTCACAACATGCACAACACCTGTGTAGAGGTGTGTGTGTGTGTGTGTGTATGCCTATGTGTGTGTGTGTATGCTTGTCTGTGTGTGTGTGGACGTTGTTGTGATAACAACTCACGCGATTATCAATTTGACACCCAAACACTGTGTCGTTCGTTGGCCGCCAAGTCGACTGAGTGAATGAGTGTGTGAGTGTATGAGTGTACTCACAACTTGCTGGTCCGATCACGACATCGGGCCAGCAGCAGCAACAGCAACAATAGCCATGTTGCTGGCGTGCTGACTACCGCAGCAGCAGCGTCGCAACACGAGGGGATTAGGCAAGTTTTATATGCTCTTTTCAGGGGGAGGGAAGGAAGGTATCGGGCAGCAGATTAGGTACGTTGTAGGGTGTAAACTCCAAGCGGTAGGGGAAGTCTAAGCAAATATAGTCATTATGTATACAACGCGTAAGATGGTAAAGCATTGCACGACTACAAGTTGCCCTGTACTTAGTAAATATCGAGGAATTCCTTCTATGAGATTCTTCACTTAATAAACATATAAAAATCAATAGAAAAATATTCTTCATATAAATATACTATACAAAACTCTTTACTAAGTGCAATTCCTTGAAAAAATATACAGAAATATTATAATAATAACAGAGCAATAAATCATTCTTCATAGAAACTATATTAAACTCTTTGATAATTGCAGTTCCTTGAAACTGTATGAATATATAGCAATATTCACTGATATACTCACAAGAATTGAGTCAATCTTAAGCTCTTAATACGACTTTGATTATTTTCTTGTTGTCTCATTCAAGTGGGAATTCCTTTAGAGAGAGATTCTTGGAAACACTAGAGAATTGTTTATACTATTCAACTGTGGAACTTATCAACACACACAGCTTTTGTGCCTCTCGAATTATGTGTTGGAATTCTAGATGAGTGTAATAAATTTTAGTACAGCAATGCGCCCTCCTTATCGCATAGGGCAAAGTGAGGGCGCAGCATATGAAATTTGAAACTGGAAACTGGAAACTTGAGAGAGACAGACAAAGGGCGACTAATTACAATGATGGATCAGGTACATTTCTTATCGCACCTCTAGCTGAACTCTCTGTAATTATTAAAGACATCTGTTCGGGGTCGGTCTACTACAAATGTGACAACAACATCGACAGCTTTTCTCTCATCTGCATAATTTGATGAAGAAATTTGTTAAAAGCATTTTCAACGCTTTAAATAGAAAATGTACCAGCTACAAATGCAACAACAGCAGCAGCAACAGCAACAGCAACAACATGATCAGCAGCAGCAGGTTTAATTATGCTGTCACTGGGGCCTTAAAGAGACTTTCATCTTTCAGCAGGGGGAAAAAGAAAAGCGAGAAATTCGAATATACTTTTAATCGCTTGATTACAAGCGACATGACAGCTAAAAGAAGACAGAGGGAGAGGAGAGATGAAGGGAGGGGACTGTTTCAAGGGGGATCTATCAGAAATGATGTGGCAATGCTCAAGTGGTATTCCGTATAAGTATTTTCAAGTATTACATCGCTTCCCACGAACGCGAGCACGATCTGACTGTGCTTCTTCTTGCGTTTTTAGTGTTGTGTAACGAGGCGAAGCATGCGCTGGGTTGGACAATGTCAATGCGAATTAAATTGATTTGGCGAATGAATGCAAATGAATAGCTGAGTGTGAGTGTGAGTGTGAGTGCTTCAGCTGCCCGTAAAGGATTAACTACGGGCGAGCAATTTGCGCAGGCGCTTACAGCTGATGGCAGAGAGGAAAAAAAAAACAAATAAAAAAAAAAATACAATAGTAAAAAATGCATAAAAGCGGAGGCAAAAAACAAAAGGCGGCCATGCTGCGGCGAACCGCAGAGTTATTATTTAAATGTGCATTACACACACACAGAGACACACTCATAGACACACACACACAATTAACACACAGTTGCCTGGCGGTTGGAAAAAATCGACAGTTGGTTTCAGTTGGATATACCCGATGCCCTCTACCCCCTTCGAGTTGTCCTTGTCCCGCATACGACATGTTGTCATCGCCAGCAACCCTTTTTCCAGCTCCATCTCTCTCACTCTCCTGCTGTCTCTCTCTCTGGTGTCCTGGCTGCGGCGGCGTCATAATTAATAAGAGAAATCCCTTTTCAATTTGACGGAGTGCATTTGTCATTGCATTTAATTTGCAGAGAGAGAGAGAGAGAGAGAGAGAGAGAGAGCAAAGACGTCGAGAGGAAACCGGGGAAGAGGAAGTCGCCGGAAGTTGCCGCTGCTGTCGCCGTCGAGTGCGGTTGGTCGCGTCGTCCTGTCGTCCCGCCCGTCCGCCTGTCCGGGTCCCGCGTGGATCGCGTCAGCGTCTGGTGTCAAGTAGGGGCTGGTCCTGTAACCGTTTTGCTGTTCACACGAAACATATTTAAATGCATTTCGCTTGAGTAGGCAGCGAGAGAGTGAGAGAGATGGAGAGAGAGAGGGGGAATGGGTTAAAGTATCGGCTATGAAATGCGTTAATTGATTTTTAGGTATTTTTTGTGAGAAATGGCCAGAGACACCTTCAGGGGTTCAAACAGTTGGCCAATAGTCCTAACAGCCCTGACAATTAAAAAAAGGTTGAAATGGTGTATCGAAATAAACGTAAGGCAATCGATAGTATCGATTTTTTAGTAATTCATGCGATACATTGTTTGCATTCAACACTACCGATTGTTTTTTAAGCTTAAACTAAAAAAAAATTTTTTTTGGATTTTTCATAGGGGGGACCCTTACATAAATTATCAAAATATCGAAAAATTTCAAATGCTATTTTTTAAATGTAGAATTACTCAGATAATCAAAACATAAACAAAATGTCATTCCGCATGAAAATCGTTTGATTTTTAAGAAAGTTATGATCAGTGTAAAATGTGTGTACCAGGCCTGTTGAGTGTGTCACATGTCTAATTTTTGGAACAATTCGACACGATTTTTGGGCCAAAATTAAGTATCGTTTAAAATCGATTTAAATGATTGTTTAGTACTAATATTGACCTCTGCAATCGATTAAAATTAAAAACTCGCGATTTAAAATTTTTGAAAAAAAAAAATTTACAGGGGGGACCATTGTCTAAATTTCCAAAAAATCAAAAAATTTCAAAAGGTCTATTATGATATTATTTAAATGTAGAATCACTCAGATAATCAAAACGTAAACAAAATGTCATTCTGCGTGAAAATCGTTTGATTTTTAAGAAAGTTATGATCAGTGTAAAATTTGGGTACCAGGCCAGTTGAGTGTGTTACATGTCTAAATTTTGGACCACTTCAACATGATTTTTGGGCCAAAATTAAGTATCGTCTAAAATCGATTTAAATGATTGTTTAGTACTAATTTTGACCCCTGCAATGAATTAAAATTAAAAACTCGCGATTTAAAATTTTTGAAAAAAAAATGTTGTTAAAAAATCATAGGGGGGACCCTTACTCAAAATTTTGAAAAAATCAAAAAAATTAAAAAATCAATTTTGCTATTTTTTAAATGTAGAATCACTGAGGTTGTAAAAACATAAACAAAATGTCATTCCGCGTGAAAATCGTTTGATTTTTAAGAAAGTTATCATCAGTGTAAAATGTGGGTACCAGGCCTGTTGAGTGTGTCACATGTCTAATTTTTTGACCAATTCGACAAGGACCGCGACAAATTTAGTATACCCTTTTTTGACCATTCTCATTCTCTCGGAGAGTATAACTAGTCTACGCATTTGCGTACTCTGCAATCGCATTAGGCCTTTTTGTTTGTCGTAGTCTTCGTTCTGTTTGCCCCGCAATTACGAGCTCATCTCAGTTTCTGTTTCAAGTGATGCTGCTGCTGCTGCTGGTGCTGCTGCAACTGGAACTGGGTGCAACGCGTTGCCTTGGGCTCGAAAAGTGTTTAATGTTGCATTAGCCCAAGGGCAATGCCAATCACTTCGGCCCCATCTACACGCCCACAGGGCAATCGACAGGGTAGACTGGCTCCTTTTGGCGGAAACGGATGCAGTCAGTCGCGAAGCCGTTGCCCACTATGGATGCGTCTCGCTGGACCATGTTGTTTGTATTTTAAATTGGCAGCGCGCTTAGCACATCCGCCAGAGCCAGAGAGGGAGAAAGAGAGAGAGGGAGCTGCATACGCGGATGTGTGCGGAGTGTGTGGAGTGGAATCGCGCTTACGGGCCAATAATTGATTGCCTTACCGTTAGGCAGCTGCTCAAAATGCGCAAGTCGAGAGAAGGAGAGAGAGAGAGAGAGAAGCTGAAGCTGGAAAAGTGGTAGCTGGCAGGTGCAGGGGCCACCTCCCCTCTTGGCCACCTGGCGAACACGTCGGCCACTTTGCACAGATGAGATTTTCAATTTGGCTAGGGCCGCCCCGAATGTTTGCGTATTAAATTTGCATGGAAATCTGTCTATATTGACCGAGAATGGCCAATGCAAATGTTTGCCGGGCCAAATGAATGGCCGAGAACGAAGCAGCAGCAGCAGGCAACTGCTGCAGTTTCCCCATCTCTCCCCTCTCTCTTCTCCTGCACCCAACTGGTCAGTCAACGGCCGTGGGGCATTGCACCCGGCACCCGGCAACCGGCACTGGGAATCGTTGATGTCTCTTTGGGCATTTTTAATACGCGTTTGCATTTGCGTTTGCCAAATGTTATCAGTGGAACAACGACAGCGGCTTGCGCCACAGTTACATGTCCAACATGCCTGCAGGCCACCTCCCCCCCCCCTACACACTCTCTTGCCGCCCCCCCTTGTCGCAGCCTCTGGCAGTGCAATGGACCCCAATGGTCCAATGGGCGATTGTTGTTATCGATGAGCCTACGCTATCAGTTGCGTACAGTTGAGTTCGAGTGAGTGTGAGTTCGAGTGAGTGTGAGTGTGAGTGCGAGTGTGTATTCACACCCATACCCATACCCGCTGTGGTAATTGTGACTGCGCTCTGCACTTAGAACGAATGCAAAAGCAAACATTTAACTTGAGTAACATTTGTTGTATGTTCAGCTCTCTTTTTTTTCGGGTTCAGCCAGTGTTGATAAACAGCCAAAGCTGGAGATGGGAGTCAGGGACAGGAACAGGACAGGGACAGGGACAGCTGCATGTTATCAGACAGGCAGGCAGACTTTGCACAAACAGTGCACAAATTGATTATTTGTCCTTGTAAATTAAAAGTAAGTCGTTAATTAACACTGGAGAAGAAGGTGAAAATCTATCGGAATTTTTGCCAGCTGTTATTTATCGATAAATTACTTTATCGATGAATTATTTGATGAGTCAGTAGTTAATTAACACTGTAGAAGAGCTGAAACTCTATCCAATTGTGATTCTGCTATTAGTTATCGATCTACTCTGCTATCAATCGATTATTTGCCGTTATCAAACACTCTAAATGTTTTCGGAACTATTTTTGAAATCCCAGCAAGCTGTCAGTTATCGATCTACAGCTTCAGTTGGAGCTTCAGCCTCGTTCACATTCAGTATTATATTCAAGTTACACTGCTCACTTACTAATTTCCTTTTTTTTAAACCCTGACAAAAATATTGTAATACCATTTATTATACTATCTTTTTTTTATACCAACATCAGTGAGCGTTGACAGTGTAGTAGTAATAAATTCAAAGTTTTTAACTGATTACCATGTGGATATTTCGACTTCGTAGCGAGTTGACTAACTATTGCTCTACGGAACTAAAGACATGGACACGTGAGCCGAAACGTTGGGAAAACTTGGGTAAGGGAATGATCGGTGTGCTGGCCAAGCTGCCCATGCGTAATGTAAGTGATTAAAGGATATCAATATAGTTTAGTTCTTATATATATCTTTCGATTTGCAGAACTGTCAGCCCGAATTCGTACGTCTGTTCGCTAGTGCACCCAATGATCTGTAAGAGGAGCAAAATTGTATTTTGATTTTATCAGAATAAAATATGAATATATGTATGTCTGAAAAGAGAGGTCTCTTTCATAGTCGTATTTATTGCGTAAGCTTTAGAATTATTATAAAACGCATTATGTTCATTACATTAGTTGAAGCTGTTCTTATCTTATCTGGTAACCTGTTCAATCGATCTTTAAACTTGTTCTTTATTGCAGCTGGCTGACGTTAAACAATAGAAAGAGCCGAGATACACACGCTCGTACGCTTCCTCATTGACCCCAGAACATGAACCCCAACACGTGCTTATCAATATTGCGGTTCGCATTGTTCGTGACACATTTGACAATTGAACGAGGGTCTAGAGGGGGGTCTAGAGAGGCAACATTTAAGCGCAATATTTATTCATTTTAATTTCTATTTATTTAAATTGATGACTTAATGGCAAACTGAAATGATTTCATTGTTGTCACAATTGCAATCATTAAACACAACTAACAATGAGGAATTACAGCAGCAGCAGCAGAGGGGTCAGCAGAGGGGACTGCAGGGGGGAGAGCAACCACAGGGAGCTGCCTCGTCCTATCGCAACGCACTCTGATAAGCGCATTTTGTAATTGAACCTACAATAACTACAACAATGATGGTAATAATTGAATGGCGCAAACATTTTCATTGGCCACTTCAGCAGAGGCTTCCCCTTTTTTGAGGGGGGTCTCCCCACATCCACAGGGGCATCCTAACAAAACACACAAAACATAAAACAGAAAACAAAAACAAAACAAATCGAAACGATACGAAAGGCAACACAACGCAACGAAACCAAATAAACAAGTCAACAATAAATCAACAATGAAATTTGTTTTCGGTAAATGCATCAAATACAATTGGCTTAATTTTGCGTCATATACGATATGATGATATTTTGTGGCGGCTACAGAGACCCAAACATATATGCACACACACAAATTTGCATAGACTTTGCTGCTGAATGAAATATTTATGGCATACAGTGTACTACACTGCCTTGCAAAAGTCTGCGCAGTAATTCAAAATTTTAAATGAGATAATGTGGCAGAGGAAAATTTTGTTTAACTCTCAATATAGCTTGCAGGGGATATTTGAGAAAGGTATTCCTAGAGGATATGCTATATTGCCTCATTTTGATATTTCTTTTTGAGTAACTTTTAATGATAGACAAGATATGATCAAAAATATTAGAGATAATGAAATAATAATAATATTTCCTAAACATTTTCTTCAAAGATAGCTTTTGTATAGTGTAAAAGTTGGGATTATATTTTGTACTATATTTATAATTAATCTGTACTCATAATGCAGCTAGCTGAAGTTACAGAGTATACGTTTTATTAAAGAATATATATTTCTAACCTACTTAGGAATTTCTTTTCGAATAGTTTCAAATAACAATTTATATATGATAAAAAAAAAAATAAAAACAAAGCTAAAATTTATAGAGTGAAAAGCAACAACATACTGAGTATTTAATATTTCTTTTATGTAACTATTCTTTAATTATTCTAAAGTTTTTTATATTTTTAGTAGAAAGAGTTAGGATTGCAAGGAAAGTGCTCTTTAGTTATGAATATTCCTGCGCTCTCTAGTATCTCTATAAAGTTTTCCAACTCAATTGCAATCTGGCTTCAAATTTCTGCTGGCGTGTGCAATTCCTATGAAAATATTTCTAAATTTAGCGTTATAACCGCACAATTTTGCGATGAGCAATTAAATTCTGCGTGCACAAGCGGGAGAGAGAGAGAGAGAGTGAGAGAGAGTGAGGCAGGTGGGCGGGGGCAATCGTTGGCAGCGCATTTGAGTGGCACAATCCAAAAACGCAGCAGCACAAATCAAGCAGCCCTCGGCTGAAGTAGCGCACTGCACCCCGCCCCCCACACACCCCTACATAACCCACAGTACCGGAGGTTAACCCCAAAAACAACAGAGGCGATGACTGTCTAACGGACAATTGGACAAGTGGAGGAGCTGGAGCTGGAGCTGGAGCTGAAGCTGGAGCGGACGGAAGGGTGCAATTCAATTACATGTTTGTGGCAGGCCGCAATGCTCAATAATGCAGTTAATATTGACGGACGCTGGAGCAGGGGCGGGGACAGAGGCGTGGCAGGGGCAAGGGCAGGGCCAGGGGCGTAGCAAGGGCAGCGGGTTGCGTGGGAGTTGGCAAGTTTGACAAGCTTGATGAAATGGCGGCTTCTCTTGCTCTTGTCTCTCTGTCTGTCTGTCTGTCTGTCCCTCTGCCTGTCTGTCTGTCTGTCTGCAACACGGTCTGCTGCATCTAATTCAATTTTCAAAACCCAAAATTCTGTTGACCAAACTGCGTTGATGCGCTGCCCGGAAGGGGTTGCTGCTTGGCGAGAGAAGAGTTTCGGTTTGCTCTAGACCAAAGTGTTTATAAGTTTTTGCCCACTGCTGTTGTTGTCCTTGTTGCTGCTGTTGTTGCTGTTGTTGCTGCTGTGTTGTGGCTGCTGCGGCTGTTGCTGTGGCTGTGTGTGTGTCCATGTTGTGGTCCGAAATGGAATTTTGTTAGCTAATTGAATTTCAGTTGCAACTCATTTGCCATGCACAAGCCGATGCTGACGCCGACGCCGACGCCGCAGCCGACGTCGACGCTGGCCATCCAAGGCAGTGGCGGGCGTGGAAGGGGTTTGGCTTTTGGCCATTTAATTGCTGTTTTAATTTTGCCAACAGTTGTCGTTGTTGTTGCTGCTTGCTGTTGCTGCTGCTGCTGTTGCTGCTATCGATGAAGGCAAAGCAACAACGTTTAAAATCGCATAAAGTTGATTAATGCAAGAAAACACCTACGCGGCAACACCGTAAAAAAAGGAGTGAAATAATAATCAATTCTGTCCCAACAACAACTCGTATTTTTGTTCATATTCCGCACTAATTGTTACCACAGCCCCAGACACCTCCGTATCGGCGTAGTATCAAATTGCTTTATGTGATTTTCTGTAAATTGACTTTTAATACGCTTTAGCATTGTGTTTTTTTTTTTTTAGATAATTGCAGATTTGAAAGTTATATTTATTATATTTTTAACAGGTTTATATCAGCATGAAGAACTCAATTAATCGAGTGGGGCAAAGTTTCCTATTCGAAACTTACGGAATGATGAAAGAAACATATAGATAACGGGTTGAATGAGTTTACTATATAATATTTAAGGTATTTTCATATTTTAATTTATTATATATTTTATTTTAATATTTTTCGTTACTCAAATATTAATACTTAATATTTAACATATATATTTCTACACTTTTTATGCCCATTTGATTTTCATATCACACTTTGCTGTGACTTTCAAATATCTTTAAAAATAAAGAAACTATTCATGCTTATTTTGCCAGTCTCCTAACAAAACGGTATTCATTTCTTTCCCACTCTTTATACGCTTGCACGATCTGCGGATTATTGCGCTAATCCTCGGCTTATATTTCACACTTGAGCTCTTTATAGATTTGCAAAACTAAGCACGGCTACCCCTCATAATAATAACTTAGTTAGATTGTAAAGTTGTGCATAGCGAGGAGAACATACAGAAATACAGAACACAAATTCTGTTGTATTTTTCCATTCTAATCCAAATGGCACAATTACCCGTACGTGCATAATAAAATATATATATATATATATCTATATAGCGACATGGACTCCTACAATTTTTGGCTTGGTTCTTTGGCATTGTTGTTTTGGCCAAGGCGAAAAAAATTGATTTAAATACGCGTGACATGCGCCTGACTTTTGCACTCGACGCGCGCCGCCAAAATAAAAATCGAAAGCAACCACAACACACACCGCACACACACACACACACACATGTACACTGCACACTCCCGCGGAGTCAGTCATCAAAGCTCTCGGTTCGCCCCCTTTTGGCTTTGGCTTTGGGTTTTTGTTGTGCACACACACTCCGCACACTCCCGTGAGCGAGCGAGTATCGTGTGATTATTTTGCTTTTATTTTTCTCATTTTTCGTATTTTAATTTTTTATTTATTTTATTTTTCCAAAGTTTTTTCTCCCTCTCCCACTCCCTCTCTCTCTCTCACTGGGCTCGCGCTGTGCGGAGTGATTCATGCTGTGATTTCCTGCACAGCCTCAAAACGCGGTCTCAGCTTTGGCTTGGGCCGGCAGCAACAACAGCAACAACAGCAGCAGCAGCAAACGGCAACATACTTGACGTGACTATGACATGACGCGATGTTGTTGTTGTTGTTGCTGTTGCTGCCCGCTTGGGCATTATTATGTGCAATTGCCCGTTTGCTGCGACTGTTGTTGTTGTTCGTGTTGCTGCTGCTGCTGCTGCTGGCCGTTCTAGTTGCTATTGCTGATTGCCATTGTCTGCCGAAAAAGCAGCAGAAAAATAAATGTATAAAAGCGGCACAAGCAGCGTCGCGTCGTCCGCTTTCAGCAGCAGCAACAGCAGCAGCAATCGCTTCGTAGCAGCAGCAATCGCTCCGTGTACGTCTCTGTCTGATTGTGTTGCTCGCTTTGATTGAAGCCTTTCACTCCATGCAAGGCAATTGTCGTTGCGATTGTTGTTGTTGCTGCTGCTGCTGTTGTTGCTGTCTGCTTTTCGTTTTGTAGTTTTATTATTGAAATTACCAGCAGCAGCAGCAGCAGCAGTAAAAATAACAGCGTCAGTTCTTGAGCTACTAAACATAACTTAACGTCTATGAAACAATTAACGAAATGCACTGGCAGCAGCAGCAGCAGCAGAGGCAGCAACATCAGCAACAACAGCAACGAAATGATGTCAATATAATGGCAAAATAATGGCATAGCTGCTCTTGCTCTCTATATGTCTCTCTGCCCCCCTCTCTCTCTCCCTATCTCTGTCTCATAGTCCCAGAACTTCAAGCTATTGATGACGCTGATTGCGAGCTGGCAGCAAGATGTTGCTGCTGCTGCCGCTTTGACGTTTCAAAATGATTGCAACGAATTACACACAACAACTACAGTTGCAGCAAACTGTGGCTGCAACTGCAACCTTTCATAAAAACAATGCCATGCTGACAACGAATCAATGTAACTACCACGCTGCGCCGCATCGGGCTCCAAAGCGGCAGTTAGCAGCAAAGGCAACAGCAAAAAATAAATAAAAAAGAGTAGAAAAAAAGACGAGGAAGGAACAACAACAACAGCAGCAGCAACTGCTGCAGACGGCGCATTAAACATGCATCCTGTCTGTGCCAAGGTTGCTGCCGGCTCTCGTAGTTGCAGTCGCAGTCGGAGTCGGAGTTGGAGTTGGAGTCGCAGTCTCGGGCTCAGCTCTTGGGTCTAGCCACCAACGCCGACGCGAAGAAGCAGGTGTTACCAACAATTACTTTGCACACGGCTGGCTGACTGGCTTAGTGGCAGCACTGGCTGCCAGGCTGCACTGCCTGCTCCCTCGCAGATGAAGACAAAAAGCAATGTTGCCCATGTTGCTGCCGCCAGTTGTTTACAACTAGACGACGACGACGACGATGACTTCGGTCTGCGTCTCTGGCGGATGCTGGCGCATATTAAGCGCAAACTATTAAAAATAAATCATGACACAGTATCAAGATCAGGCAACGAGGCAGCCGACTCCAGTCTCGGATGTGCATGTTGCTCGTTGTGGCTGCTGCTGTTGCTGCTGCTGCTGCTGCTGGTTACCAGTTGTTGTTGTTGTTATTGTGGCAGCCGTGGCAAGAAAAACAAGCGCCGTGTGGCGCTTTGCATGCTGCTGGTCAACCTGGATTGCCTCTGCCTCTGCTGCTGCCTGTAGGAGTTGCCAATAATGTCATTGTGTTGCAATTGCAACTGCCATGCAGCAGTGGCAGCAGCAACGGCAGCAGCAACAACTATGTGGAGCAGTTGTTAAGGACAAACAAAGGGACAAATGATTGCCGCTTAGGGGCAACATGTGGCATGCTGCAGGCGAGCCAAGGTTGCAGCACTGATTAAACAACAACACTAAAGATCTGATTGCATGATAGGCGAGTTGCTGCAGGTTATACCCCATAGCGGCAGCAACTGTTGCTCATTATGAGCGACTCATTAGCCATGCATGCATCTACAGGGTATCGGCGAGGTCAGCTGTGCCTTCTAATGGCGCAGATAGCCGGATATTAGTGTCACATTTAACAGTTTTGGCTGCCAGCAACATGTTGCTGCTGCATATCCGCTGCAGCAACAGCAGCAACAACAATAAGAACGGCGGCATTTAACTGCCAAATCAGCGTTACTTATTGCCAATACGAAGCATGTTGCCAGCAACAACAGTTGTTAATAGCAGTTGCAGCCGTGCAGCAGCAGCAGCAACATGCAACAGGCTGCTACTGTCGTGCCTTGGACATTTTTAGCTGGACACAACAAAGAATTTATGGTTTCCCTATTACGGCTTTGACATGTATTGGTAGAATTATTTTTAGATTTATTGATTACGCGCGCTCGTCGCGTTCCAGCCAAGGCAATTGTTGCTGCTGCTGCTGCCCCGATGTTGCTGCTGCTGCCTGTAATCGCTTGGCTCTATTAAAAACAACAAAACGTTTATGCCTTGTGGCGCTCTCGACGGATGTGTGGGCCGCGCTGTGGCAACTGTGGCAACTGTGGAACACTGAACACCACATCAACATTATTTCAGATTGTTCAGGGTTGTTGCTGCCGCTGCTGCTGCTGCTGCTGCTGTTGCCGATGTTGTTGTCGTGCCTGTCCACGCAGATGCGTGGTTGCTACTGTGAGCCACTTACTCTTTTGCTGCAAAGACTGACAGTCTTTTAATACTGGGCAAGGGCCCAGACAACGACGACCATCATCATGCACAACTGGCTCAAGGACCGGTTGGGAAGAGGGGGATAGTAGGGTGAGGAGGGGAGGGCAAACAAATTTGTTTCAGTCAGCTACGAGTGCATTGATAAGCAGCAAAAGATCTTACATTAGCCAGGGACAGTTAATGTCCATGAAAGAGCTTTACAAAGTTTTACGATCTCAATTAAATGTCAAATGAAATGCCAGAAAATTGCTATTTATGCGACAGACAGACAGAGAGACGGGGAGACAGACAGACTGGGAGACAGAGAGACAGGCAGAAAGAACAGACAGACATATAGATAGATAGATGGAGAGGCAGGCAGACAGAGGGATCGAGAGACAGCGAGATATACTAGCATATATGTAGAAAGGCAGACCGAGAGACTGACAGACTGAGAGACAGAGAGACAGAGAGACAAAGAGAGAGACAAAGAGAGACAAGCAGACAGAGAGAGACAGACAGAAGTACTGAAAGACAGACAGAGAGACAGACAAAGAGATAAACCAGGAGACAGACTAAGAGACTGATAGACAGACAGAGAGGCAGACCAAGAGACTGATAGACAGACAGACAAACAGAGAGACAGACCAACAGACAGAGAGACAGACCTACAGACAGACAGAGAGACTGGGAGACAGACCCACAGATATATAGATAGACAATTCACCAAAGCAGAAACCGAAAGAAACCGCGAACCGCCTCAACGATAATTTCTAGGCAAATAAAATCAAATACATGTAGAAAGAGAGAGAGAGATAGTAGGGGGGCTACGACAACTTGCTGTTGCCTACGGGTTTAATATCACATTTTGATCATGACAATTTCTTTGCCATGTTTATGCAACTGGTTGCGTTCAATTGACAATCGAGTCGAGGCGGCGGAACGACATCGCGACGGCCACTGAAATTCGATATTTATGCAGCAGGTTTTGTCGCATTTTATGCTTATCAAAATTGCTGAGGCCATATTAAGTTACATGCAGGTTGCATGCGGGCAAAACGGTGAACTGTACCAAATGCATGACAATTAAACGGACCGTGGATCGGGAGAGCAAGAGATAGTGGTTTTCAGGGGGGATAGGGATAGGTCAATCCTTAAATTGTTTGCCATAGCACGATGCGCCAGGTTGGCTCCCCCTATCCCTCTCTAGCAAAACAAAAGACTGCCCTGTTGTTGTTGTTGTTGTTGCTGCCTGCTGCTGATGTTGCTGGGGTGTGTCTGACCAACACAATGTTTACTTTACAATTCAATTGAAAGTTATTCAACTCACGAACTACTTAAGATCCGCGCGAGCGAGTGCGCATTGCAGAAAGAAGCGCAGCGAGTGCTGGGAAAGCGAGTGCAACACACAACAGCAACAACTGCAACTGCAACAACAACAGCAGCAACAACAGCAGCAACAACAGCAGCAACTGCAACTGCAGTGCGCATATTGCACACGTACAATACCTAAGCTGCTGCTGCTGCTGTTCAGTTGCAGTTGCTGTTGCAGTTGCAGCCTGGGGCAACAGCAACAGTTGCCGTTGCAGCAGTAGCTGCCGTCCAGTCAGCCAGTATCTGTGTTGATCATTTGTAAAGCGTTATACGACAGATATGTCGTTGCAACAGCAAAACGAGCCAAAAGACAAAGCTATATTTGGCTGCTCGAATCGCTTGTTCAGTTTGTTCTGCTATGCGTTGCGATATATGGAGAAATTACTATCGATTACTATTTGCAACAAGGGGGCGAACTGAATTCGTATAAGCAGGATAGTGTATATAGGAAGATATTATACTGCAATTCAAACAGAAAAGAGTTTTGAGCTTTCTTTGACTTTACTAAGCTATACGATGTTTACAACTTACTATCGATAACTGAAACTTATATATAAAATACTGCAGAGGATATAAAAAATAATAATATTAATAGAATAGTAAAAAGTGAAGCTGGCAACAGTTTAGAAGCTGTAAAAAGTGTATAAGCTTTCAATTTAAATATATATACGATATATACAACTTACTATCGATAACAATTGACAGCTAATAATGCTACATTTCGTAACAAATATCGACGCGTCTCAAAGTCTTAATCAAATTGACATACCCCACACAATTGTAGGGTATTGCAGTGTCTAGCTGCGACGCCAGCAACATGACAATCGATTTGTGCTGCTCTGTATGCGATTGTTGCGGCTACTTACGTGCCAAAGCAAGGGTTCAAAAGGGCTTCAAATGCTTGTACGACTCTTGTACGACTCTGACTCACACACAGATACAGACATACACATGCGAGATCTATAGATGAAACGTAGAAGAAGCAGAAGAAGTTGCAGATACTGAAACAAAACTATAGAGAAACGGACCGCTCTGATCTTTCGACTGGCCCCGTTTGCAACTGTTGCTGTTGCCTGTTGCTGTTGCCAGTTGCTGTTGCTGTCCATCAGATGCATACGAAATTTTTGCAGATACTTAAAAACAGTCAAAACACAACCCAACTAGGAAATGGCAGCAGCAGCAGCAGCAGGGGCAGGGGCAGCAGCAGCTAGGAATTTAGTTGCAAGTAACTGCGGCAGCAACAGCAACAACAGCAACAGCAACAGCAGCAGCAAACGGTTAGCTGTGGCAACTCTGCAGTTAGTTCGCGTCGCGTTCGGTTTTTTACAGTTGCCGCAGCGAAATGTCATTGTATGATAATGAGCAGCAGCAGCAGCAACACTGGAGGCAGCAGCAGCAGCAGCAGCAGCAGCAGCAACAGCAGCAGCAGCAGCTCTCGACCAAGTCAGATGCAGCTGAATGAATGATAAAATATACTTTAAATGGTCGTTTCGACTGTTGTCTGTCTCTCTTGCAGCTTAGCGGTTTCTTCAGCCAGTGAAAGAGAGGGAGAGAGAGAGATAGTAGTTAGAGAGAGATAGCCAGCACCTTAACTGGTTCACATCATTTTACAAAGTATCTCGCACAGACTGCAACTGCAACTGCAACTCAAGCTTAGTCCAACAGATTGTCAGCTACAGATGCAACAGATCTTTGTTTGTTTGTCAAACGTTTTGGGGTTAAAGCAAAGTTCATTTGGGTCGATGTCGACGTGCCCCTCAGCCCCCTCTCCCCCTCTGCCTGCCCCTTTGCGGCGCGTGTTGCGCATATCTCGACTTGCAACCGGCAACTTCAGCTCTTGAACTGTGGCCCAGGCGCTTGTCAGCCTCAGTCTGAGTTTCCACGGGGGAGATACTACATAATTTGGCAGCAGGCAGCCCGTCTTGGCCAGAGTGAGTGATTGGCAACGACCTAACAAGCAGCCAGATAGGTAGATAGATACAAGTTGTGCCCCATTGTGATCTGCCCGGGTCTGAGATGGCTCTAAACAAAGATTCACTGTCTAATTCAATTGCAATTGCTGCATAATAATTAGCCACCTCCCCCCCCCCTCCCCCTTCTCACTTGATGGTCAACTAATTATCATTGAGTACCTGTTGTGGTACCACCTGAGATCAAAGCCCTGCCATGCCGCCATCCAGAGAGATTCCACTTGGGTTAATGAAAAACACTTTCGTACATAAATTTAACGATCCACCAAACGCCGCCCAGAAGAAGAATATTCTAATTTGCAGGAGAGTGTGAGTGGGGAATGCAGTACATGTGTATGTTTTATAATACTCTACAGTGAGGGTATATTGGTAAAGGTGAGGCATAGGGAAATTAACTCATTTCTTTATTTAAATAAAAAGTTTTTCTAGCAATTTTCATATGCATTCAGCAAGGTCTTCAAAAAACAGATAATGCCTGATAATGATATGAGTTTACTAATGGGTATCGACAACTTCCTTCAAAAAGAACGTAATATAGAAAAGATTTTACATAAATATAGTAATTTTTGGCAATACAAATATTATTTTAATAGGATTCATTGCAAGTATGAAATAGTTATGCCAAATTAAAGAATTTTTTTACGTTTTCAGGCAGATTTTCAACATTTTGGGCTTTTTAAAAATTTTTAAAATTCTGAAACTAGGCGTATGTTTTGAATACTTTATCATCAAAATAAATTATATATTCTTTTCATGATCACAATTTTAAACAATTGTGGTTTTTGGTGATGTGTAAGAAACAAAATAATCGATGCTGCCGATATCGATAGTCGCAAATTCATATTTTTACAGTCCACGGTTTCCTCGCCTTTACAGAGAGTGTATATAAACTGTGTGCTATCCCCTACTCTCTCCTTCCTCGTTTCCGCACCTTAACTATAGTTCCTCCTCCTCCCCTCCTCTTCCTCCTCCTCCTCCTCCTGCTGCATGGCCTTTTGTGTTAGTTGCTCGAAGCGCGCCTGTGTCCGAGGCCAAAGTACTCACATTCGACTGGCCCAAGGAATGGGCATGGAGGCGGCTTTAGCGGGGTATTTGAATAAGGTAGAAGGTAGGGGCAGGGCAGGGGAAGGGGCAGGGGGCAGGTGGCAGCGCAGGGTTGGAGTTGTGGAGCGGGCAGCGTGTAACGGGGCTGGTTAGTTTGTTGTATGAAAATTGAATTCTAAACAGGTCTCACCCGCCAACGCCACCTTCCTTCCCCTCTACCCCCTCTCTGCCTGCCGCTTTGCTGCAACATCGCTCATTGTGCGCTGAAGCACGCACAGCAGCGACGCCAGCAGTAGCAGCAGCAGCAGCAGCAGCGGCAACCACACTGACATACAATCGCACATTTGGCGTTATAAAGTAGCAGCGTGACCAAATCAGATAAGAAAGTTGACACATTTTCACCATATATTTTGACATTTGACATTCCGCATTAGACGCGGCCCGCTGGTCAGCAGCGCTGGCCCCTTCAATCTCCCCCCGCCTGCGCGCCCCTGCCAGGCCATGGGCATGACATGAACGGGCTCGGGCCTTGGGCCCCTGGTTGGGATTTCGCATGTTGCCCGCCTGCTGCTGCTGGTCTGCCTGCTGCCTGCTGCTTGCCATGATGAGGGTTGACCGTACGACCCTAGGCTGGCTCTGGGCCTACAACTCGAGCTGCAAAAGGTTACTGAACCTGCAATTAAATGCGACGCGCACGCCTACAACATCAGTCCGAAAATGTGGAAGAACCCTGAGAAGCAGCCTCCTCCACCGCAGATGCGGGCAACAGCAATCCCTGCTGACTAATGAAATTCAAGAAATTACATTATTTCATTTTCATTTTGTTGATTCCCTCGCCTAATTGCTGACAAATGCAGCATTTTGTACCCATTGTCAATTTTAGACAATGACATTTTATGGCCTATTAAAAATTATTGTGAACCAATGTCAATGACATGTGTAAAATACAACACACACTCACACACATTCACGAGTCTGTGTGGATCTTTGTCTTTTATGAAAGTGTTGAAAGTCTTTACTACAGTCGACTTACAATGCCTGAGAGGCAGATCGAGAGAGAGAGAGAGCGGGGAGGAGGGACCCCAGTTGGTCTTTATGTTATCAGCTTCAGTTGGCAATTTAAATTTTGATTGGTGTGTCATCGTTAAAATGGTAAATTCAGTTTTACGACTTGAACAACAAGCACAGCAACACTTTATCGATCCTCGAATGCACTATAAAACTGCCGTAAGATATATGGAAAATTCGTGTAGTTGTTAAATCTCATTGAAGTATCAGGAAAATAGCTTAAGCTTGGAGCACAGCTGGGAAAAGTTTTCAAGTGACAGATTATGCATGTTTCATATATTAAATTGATCTATGTATATATTAAATGTATAAAGTTTGACTACATTTGCTTAAAATCTTAACTAGACTCTAGTTTTAATAGATTTCAAAGTTTTATAATGGAAATTTCTTATAATATCACATAATAAGTGCTTGTATGTTACTATATTATTATAATGATCAGTTTTGAGTTTATTAAAACTTATTGCATCTTGATTTAAACTATATATAGTAATTATCATCTATAAAATTATTCTTTCTTACACATATAAATTTCTTAAATTGGCTAGTAATAAAAACTGTATAATAAGCGAGTATAAAAATCTCTATATAAGTAAATTCCATGTCTATCACACATGTGTTGCCTGACACGCCTGCCTAGCTAATGGACCCCAAATCACTCAGCGTTAGAGCATTTTTTAAAGGGGTCAGCTAAGCGTCGCTGTCGGCGCTAATGCTGACGCCTTATTTATGCGCGGCTGCCGACTGTTTGGGGGGTCAGCGAGTACACCCCACCCCCACAGAGAGCGGGAGAAAGAGTGTGAAAGAGAGGGAAGGCGTGTCAGGGAATGAAGCGTAGATAGAGAGAGAGAGAGAGACCCCAATGAAACTGAGTGGCGCCTAATTGCTGGGCCGGGCTCGTTGCGCGTTGCGCGTTGTCTGTGCCTCATGTGGCACTAATTTGTAAATTGTTGCTGTAATCGCAATATGCTTTGCTGCTTATTAATTTGTATATGAGGGTGGCACGCACACAGAGAGAGAGAGAGAGGGAGACGCGACTTCTGTCTCTCTTTAATTAGGTTGATAATTGATTAAGGCCAGCCTGGAGTCTCTGCCCATTTTGGGCAATTTACACTGAAAGATTTATGCCAGCAACTTGTGCTCGAATAGAGTTGCCACCCTGCCCCGTAACCCGCTCTTTAAATAGGGTACCCACAGCTGCAGCCACGCATAACCGACATAGACACAAAAATTATGTGTATTGCAAAATATGACACAAAAGGCGAGTCCACGAGGCCGCCGACCGGGAACAAGGAGGGTCCGCTGCTGCACCCGGCTCTGGGACTGGGACTGGCACCAACTCTGGGACTGGGTCTGGGCCTGGGCCTGAGACTGAGACTGCCATCAGTCATGGCAAGCGGAAGTGCGTAGCATGTTCATTAGAAATGCAAACGCACCTTTTTATGCCCCGACATAGACGAGGTTGTTGCTGTTGTTGTTGTTGCTGCTGTTGTTGCTGCTGTTGCTGTTGTGTTGCAGTTGCTGTCAGTCACATTCGAGTAGTTTACATAGCAATTGGCAGTTGGACTATTCTTTTGCGCCGAGGGTTGTGCCGTACAATGACTTCAGTTGGCCAAAGCTGCCTGCCACGCCCACAAATTATATGTCTAAATATTTGCCCGCCACTTTTGGCAGCTTGCAATCAGTGTGGCCAAGTGGCAGAGATTGTTGCATCATTTGCCATTTTCCATTTACCATTTACCATTTTCCATGATTCAGTTAGATTGGCCACGGTTCAATCCTCGATTTCCGTGGCAACTCTGGCCAGAGGCAGAGGGAGGCCACGTCGAGCTACTGTTAATTGCATATTTGTCTAGGGTTGCAGGGAGGGTGCCCGTTGCAACTGTTGCTGCTAAGTAGCAACAGTCGCTTGGGCTCAAGTTTGGAGCGCGGTCTCTCTCTCTCTCACTCACTCTATGACTCCCTCTCTCTCTCTCACTCTGGCGATTGCAGCGAACGCGTGGAAATTGCAAAACTAATTAGAGCCTTGGCCTGTTGTTGCTGCTGCTGTTGCTGCTGACGCTAGAAATTGCTGGTTTTATACGCAGTTGCTGGCTACGTGGCCCGCTTGCCGCAAAATGTTGCACGTTGAATAATTGCACTTCCGCTTGATAATGCATTGTTGGATTTTATAAATATTTTCCATGCTGCCTGCCATGCCACATTCGCTGCCGTTGATTGCCGCTGCAGCTGCAGCGCGAGTGCGAGGAAGAGGCAGAACGGAGAGAGGGAGGGAGGAAAAGAGACAGAAGAGGTCACTTGTTGTGGAACCTAGAAAAGAACACTGGCTCGACAGGTGAAACTGCCGCTGCCCAGGTGTGTCTTTAAGTCTTAACTGGCCGCATGCAGCAACAGCAGCAGGTGAGCCAAGTGAGATCACACACACTACTTGCAGCTAGAAACTGCAGCGTCATGTGGCCGCTGGAGTCCTTAAGAAATCCCTACCCTACCCTACGGTGATGTCATAACCGTGGCAGACTTCACACATCCATACCTCCGCGTGCTCCTCGTTTTTTCCCTCTCTCTCTTTCCCTCTAATTGCGGGTTTCCCTCGTAATTATAAGCCTATTTGCTGTTGCAGTGCGAATATGAATACTTGCATTCGCACTCACACTTAATCACATACTCATTCACATTCACAGCGGCCGAGCCACGCCCCTGAAACGCACATGCAGCACGCATCTAATTAGGCAAAGGGCGGACGGAGGAGGAGGAGGAGGAGGAAGTGGAGTTGGTTGTGAAGTTCTGGAGGGCATTGCAGGCGAAGTTCTAGGGATTATTGGTAGGAGTAGGGAGGTAGATTTGAAAGGAAGTTCATGCTGATTTCCTATACTATCGATTTTGCTTGGATTTTAAACCAAAATCATCGATACTATGGATTATATCATATAACTTGAAGGAACTTTAATGTTTCTTGATTATTCCAAGACCTTAAGGTCTAAACGGCTTTTGAACAGTTTTGAAAAATCTTACAGAGAGCGATAGTGAAGATTAACTATCGATATAGCGCACTTTTTATAAAACTATCGATACTATCGATAGCAGCACGAATTTCTAGGCAAGGTTTCTGGCAATTTGGGGACAGACCCGCCCACCCGTTGAACTGTTTGCCTGGCCTACCCTGCTCTTCATCTCTCTTCCCATCTCTCTCTTCCTCTCTCTCTCCCTCTCTCTTTCTCTCTCTCTCGCATTGGTCAAGTGTTGCGCATAACAGACGCACTCACTAATGGCAAACGACACGTACGTGCCAATAGCCATTTGTATCTATTTGTCATGCCTTTTCCCCGGCTGACTACGCCCCCTTTCCCCTCTCCTTGGCTAGCCCACTCCTCTGTAGCTTCAGTTTGATTTAATTAACGTTACATTGACCAATTTCGGGCGCAAGTTGCCATACAAAAACGGCCAAAGAAAAAGAGAGAGGCACAAGAGGGGAGGGGCATAGAGAGAGAGGGAGCTGAGCGGGATCGTTGCTGGCTGCCACCAATGCAGTCATTACCATCATTAAGGCAATATCATTTTCAGGCCTGTCTCACTGCCTCTCTATCTCTCTCTCTCTCTGTCTCTCTCTCTAGCCCGGTATGGCCGGAGCATTTCCCAGAAACGCATTAGCCCCGCTCCAATATGGTCTAATAATTCATGCCACATAATATAATTATGGTCCGGTGCGCAGCTCCATGGCAGACGGTATGGCACGGCCATGGCCAGAGCAACTGGTCCACAGAGGCAGTACCATGGCGAGGCACAGCAGACCGTACTGGAGCCGAGTCCAAGCTGCAGCTGGAGCTACTGTATCTCAAATATGATTGATATCTGTGCGCTGCAGGCAACGCGCATTCATCTTCACTTAGTTATGTCAGTCAGTTAAGGCAGCAGCGGAGCAGCAGAGCAGCGGAGCAGCATCGGCTAAATGGAGCACATGTCTCGAAATGATGATGAAATGTGCACATTTTCTAGGAATTTTCGAGGAAGGCAGCCACAGCCACAGCCACAGCGGACGAAGCAGCAAACGATCGAAACGCGCTTTGTATTGCCAATGGACCAGCCCAATACCAGCTCCAACTTCAGCTCCAGCTTCAGCTTCAGCTCCAGCTCCAGCTCCCCAGCTTCGACTCCTACTTCGTTTATGCGAAGCGTAATTCATGAATTGTAACTGTACTTCAGCGCAGCCAACTTAACTGCTTGAAATATTGAGGCGCAGCCAACTTAACTCAGTTTGATAAATGGCGACACTGCGCGTCGATAACTTTAATCGTTTCTGCTTGCACTCAGGGAGAAGGGACAAAAAGAGTTACTGTTCTACATATGATGATTATAGAAGAATAAATGATAATTACACTAATTAAATTCAAGAAAGAATACATGATAATAATACTAATTAAATTTATATAAAGAACTTGTAAAGAAATTGTTTATATTATATAAAATATAGTCTAGAAATATTATTATTTAACTTATGATCTCTGGCGGCTGTTTCTATATTCTTGCTTGAATTTAGAGACATTTTTCATATAGTACCTGGCATAAACCTACCATTCCGCCTCTGTCTTCCATCTCCTGCTCCATCTTGGACTTAGTTGGAGTTGTGCGAGTCTGGAGAGACCATCGCCCGGTCTGCTGGCCCGCATTGACTATGCAGCTCATTCCGTTTGCCCAAGTTGGTCATCGTCGTCAGCGGGCCATAATGAGTTACCGCCGGGAGGGGGAGGTGCATGGACTTTTGCCGGCGACTGTAGACTGTCAGCTGATGACAGCCGTGGCATGTCAACCAGGCTAAAATGTAAAACATTCAGCGAAGCATTGATTAAAATTGTTCTCCATGGAGAAATAAATACGATGATATACTCGAAGAAGAAACCTCAATCATTTTTAACCGCTGCGGCACTTAACCCGATCTGTCAAATTGCGACAGTTTTCACACGTGCCACATATTGTGGCAAGTTCTGCGAAAAGCAAAAAAACTCTTTGATCTTTATTCTAACTCTAGATAAATCGAACCCTCCCCCTGCGTCTCTACCACGCATTGCAATCACATGAGCATCTCTAGCCGAACTTGCAAGTCGATTCAATTGGGCCGCAGGGCGCGTCTGGGCTGGCTCCGGCCTGGTCTGGCTCCGGCTCTGGCCTGGCAGCATATGCAAAAAAAAACCAGAGTTGCCACAGCGCGTTGCAGCATTCGACGGCCATTCGATGGCCATTAATATGCGCTCTAAGTGATGTGAATTACAGTAATTTCAACTGCAGCGCTTTGATGGCCATTCAGGCCAGGACGGAGCCAGAGCCAGAGCCGGAGCCGGAGCCGATGCTCTTTGTAACGGCTCTGGGGGCCTTTGGCAGGCGGTAGCCAGTAGCCCGATAGCCGTGCTAGCCGTAATTGAAACCTCTTTAGTGTGGCTAAATGCCATGCCCCCAATTGCAGAAGGGGGGGAGGAGCAGGCACAGGCAGAGGCAGCATCCTCCTCTACATTCAGTCGCGCGATTTCAAGTGCGCTATGAGCAAAAATCTTGCTGCTTCTTCCTGCCTTTTATACCCTTACAGAGGGTCAATGGATTTTGAAAAGATGCAGGGTATATCAGCGAACCCATAAGGCTTAATATACTCTGTATCGATAGGGAAGTCGAACCATAGCAATGTCTGTTTGTTTGTCTGTCTGTCTGCCTGTCTGTCTGCTCGTATGTCCGACTATTTATACTTGTATAAGTCTCTCAGTTCTAGAGCTATATTGATTAAACTTGGCCTACTATCTACCTTTTCATATTTCTTATAGTTGCTCAAGTAATTATCGTTATATTTTTTTTAGTTCTCAAGATATCGCAACCAAACTTAGTCTATCTATATTTTCCTATGTCTATAACATACAGTTCAAATTTGATTAAAATCGCAGTAAAACATTCCTAAATCTTTCAGAATTAAATACTGTTAGGGTATCAAACCAGCGACATATCGCAGATCAAATTTCCATCTTGTTTTGCATAGTTCTTGGCACGTTTTTGTTTCCGATCTTCATCGGGGCCGTCTGCTGCCAAACTTGGTAGCCAGTTGAAGAACATTTTGGCCTGCAGCCTCGAACATATTTGCCAAGCTCGACTTGGTTCGGCTCGGCTCGGCTCTCGCCCATTGATCTGCAATGAATTATGCATGCTGAGATTGCTCGGATAGTTTGGACTTGAAACTATAATCGGATAGTGGGGGAGTTCCAATGGCTCTGGCTGTGGCTGCGGCTGTGGCGGGTGCGATTTATGGCGCGGCAGATCGCATGCAATGCATATATAATCATGATTATAATATATTATAAAGCAAATGTGTATATTACACGGCGCCTGAGCAAATTGTGCGAGCAGGAGCAGCAGCAGCAGGAGGAGGAGAAGGAGGAGGAGAAGTAGCAGCAGGACTTGTAAGGGGGAGGTTTGGCTATTTGCGCATGCTGTTCCGTTATTTTGCAATTACAATGCAATTACAATAAAAGGAAGTGAAGTGCATTTAAGCGTGCGTTGCAATCCAATGCCCCCTGCACCCTTCAGCCCCCCCCCCCCTCGAGCTCAACTTGTGCATTGCACATCCGGTTGGTGGTGGGTTTAACTTTTGCAAACTTGGCTAACAGCAGCAGCAGCAGCAGCAGCAACGATTGCTGTTAACTTTTGTGCGCCTGATGCGTTAATACGTTAATAAAGTGAGTAAATTGCGGCTTGTGCTTATCGCTTATCGTCTCGTTTATCGTTTATCGAGGACGCGGCGCCTTCCTCTGTTTGCCTCTGCTTGGCTGCCTGCCTGGCTGCCCCAAGGCCCGACACAGCCGGAATTAATAGAGCGTGTTAACCGTTGTGCAAATTATAAACATAATTAATATGATGGCCCATACCCCCTACCCGCTACCCCTTACCCCCTACCCCTATCCAAGAGCAACTCCATGTCGCACTTCAAGATTCATTTTCGCGATAATGTTTACTTTTGGCTTGAGGTTGTTGTTGTTTGTTTGTTGCTTTGACCACTTTGGCTTGTTAGCTGATTGATTTGCGCTTTGTTTGCCGTTTGGACATGACCAGAACGGGACATCAATTAGTAATGCCTGGCAGACATGTATGTCCCCTACAAATATGCATATTGTGCAAAGCCAAAGCCAAAGGTTTTCCACGCCATGTCGGCATCTACATGGTATAAGCCTCAGTGTGCTGTTGTAAGTTGGCTTTTATGGCCTGGCTATCACATCATTAATTGGCAGCTCTTGATAAGGACAAAGTCGCTTTATAAGCGTGAAATTCAATATGCCCGATGAATATGAAATTATTTTACGAATGTGCGATCTTATCAAAGCGTTGTTCGCATAGTTAATTGATTTTCACTATAAAAAGAGATTTCCTCGATATGAGATAGCTGAAGAGCAGAGAGACTATCAGTCTATGCTTTTTTTAGTATTTCAAGGCAACAATTACAATATTTTACCTTATAAACACGATTTACGGCTGCGTTTGGCATGATATCAAATATTTAAAATACTCTTCAGCATTATCTGTTATATATGTATTTATAAACCAAATTTGTTGTCTCTAGCTTTTCTTATAGCTAAGATCTGTGTATTCATACAGACACCGAACCGAAAAAACCTTGAAATTTGAGTATTCTAGCGATAGTTTTCAAAATTATGAACAGTAAAAGTTTCTAAACTTAAATTATAATAACAAAATATCATTATTACAATCTGAAATTAGGATTAATGAATTCAATTTAGTTGAAATTTAAAATTCAAACCTCTATTTAATTGCGCCACATGTCACTCAATGGGGCAACTCTTCATCTGCCACAATAACTCATGCCTCATCTATGTTGTCCATGGCTTTCCCACACTCATCACATCAACGCCAACATATTGGCAAACCTCCATTTCAAAGAAGAAAAAAAAACTTTACAAATTACAAACAGGAGACAGAGAGGGGAGAGCGAGGGCAGAGGCAGACAGTGTCCAGAAAATTATATTTACACCACTTACATATGAAATTAGTTTGTACAACTGCAACCAGGCAGGAGGCAGGAGGCAGCAGGAGGAGGAGGAGGAGCTGCCTGCCTGCCTGCCTATCGGGGCTGCCTGCCACGTTGACTTATATAAATACATTAAGTCACAAATCACAATTTTCCGACGCTTGAAATGAGCAAACGGAAGGCATACATTTTCCCTCAGTGTATGTGTGTGTGTGTGAGGGATGCCAGATGGAGGCTGGAGCAGCAGCAGGAGCAGCAAATAGCCCGCGGACTGCTGGTCAGGCTATCGAGCCAATGCCAATCAATGCGAGCCTGCCTCGCATCTGGCTACGTTTGGTGGTCAAAGTGGCCGATGCGACTTGGTGAGTGAGGTGAGGGAGCGATTCAGGAGGGGAGTCAGCAGGGGATTCAGCCGGGGATTCAGCAGGGGATTCAGCAGGGGATTCCGGGGAGGATTCAAACGCGAACGCGTTGTCGCATGTTTGTTGTCGCCAAGTGAATGCGGCACTGACTCTGTGGCCAGACTGCGACTGCGACTCGTCCGCACCTCCCTGTGCCGCCCACCTGCCACAGCAGACACTGCCCAGTTGGAATAGCAACCTGTCTGTGGCTCTGGCCTGGCTGGGTCTGGCTGGGTCTGGCCTGGCAGGTTCGCCGCCTTGCGTGAGATTGGATATCAATCTTTTTGCAATTTGGTATGCAATTTAAAATTCATGAAACACATTCCTTTGACTCAAAAGATGCAGGCAAATGTATGTGAGCAGCCTGGCAGCTCCTCTCCCTACCTCACTCCCTTCCTCCCCTACCCCCTCCAACTGACCCTCCCAGCACACTGCCGGCTCAAATTGCCGTTTGCATTATTTATTTGCCTCCATTGATGAGGCTCGGCCTGATGTCGCACAGCGCAGTGTTTGCCCGTTGATGTGCTGCTGCCTCATGGTGTCCAGTCTGCAGCTCCTCTCCTGCTCCTCTACCCCCTCCCCCCTCTGTAACCGTTAGTTGTTTAAAATATTACAAAAAAAAAAAGAGACCTGCAGTCCCATAGTATACGCTCCTCTGCTGCCTCTACCCATGCCAATCTTCCGCTATTAGTTTAATGTTTTGTTTATTGTTAGTCATGGCCACCGCTGTGTTCCTGCCTCCTGCCCCATCCCACTCCTCCGCTGTCAACCGCGCCACGTTTCCTCGTGTTCGGGTGCGTCTGAATGGCACTCCATGGCCATTATGTTGAGTAGTTTCACAAATACGTATGCTCCATGCCCCATGGCAACTCGCTGACCAACACCACCGCCACAGGGATGTGGTTGCTCTGTGTGTGCCTGATTGGGCAGAGTATGCGCTGCGGGCCCAAACCTGAATAGCCCTGGCCACCCTGGCGACCCACTCCCAACTGGCCAACTCGCTCTTATTTCGTTCAATTGCGTTTGTCAAACCCAAATGCATTTTAATGCCAATAATGCCAGGCAGGGAAGGGACCCGGGGGAGGAACTGTGCGCGGTTTTCTTTCAACAAGAGTGGGCAGGGAGAAGGGGCACATTTTGGGCAACATTTCCATACGAACAAAGCTATTAAAGTGGAAAATAAACAAATCGAGATGAGATTGCTACAGAACAACAGAAAGTTCCGAACTATGGAGAGGGAATTGTTATAAAATTGGAGGATATTCAATTAATTACAGTGCGAACACATTATTACCTAATTGTGGTATTTTATTATAATTACTACAGAGTTGCCAACTGAATTTGATATATTTAAATTTCCATATATGGTACAATAATAGCTGAGGTTTCTCTTTATCGATGAGTTCTTATTATAAGCTATGAGCATGTCATGCAAATCTTTGCCAAAACTGGAAAATATATTATTATTTTATCATACATTTTTTTTGTATATATTTTTAGGATTTCCATTAGTATTTATAACATGACAAATACTTCATATTTTCGTATTTTCATTTTGAGATATAGAAAGAATATATTTTATTTATTTTATGAGATGAGCTCATCTTAGTTTTATAAGCAAGTATTGCAATTCTTTGCCAAAGCCTGCGCTTCTTTTTGTTGTACTTCTAGGTAATCCCCAACCATGTTTACATTGTAGCTATCTTGGAGCACAGATCTCTAGCTAGTTTTCCAGCTGCGCGTTCAATACGAAAAAATGTTCTCATCCCCATGGAATTTGGCTTGTTATTTTCCAGTTATTTATGCAGCCTTCTAATGCAATTTTAAACTTTGCCCATTACAGGGGGGAAGTAACCCTCCCCCTACCTATGTATAAGACCCTACCTGATCACCCCTCAGTCAGCTCAGTCAGGTGCTTTACCAATTTCAGCAGCTTATTAGATTATATGCATTATAGTAGCGTACACCCTCGAGTAGTGCGCATTAATCCGGTGGAACACGCTAACCTTTACGGGAATACGGGGCACACAGGGCCTAGAAGACCCCGTTATTACTAGCCCGGACATGTGAAACGTTGCATGTTGCAGTAGCAACAATAGGCAATGTTCAAACAACAATAACTTGCAAACATTTCGCTTATCTCTGTAGCCAGAGTCGACTTCTTCACAAGTGGAATGGGGTTAAGCCGAGGGCAGAGCATGCTCCTCCTACTCCTCCGCCCATGCAAAACTTGCCAAGTTTTCGACGGATTAAGCTGATTAATTTGTCGCGATAAGCAAGCGGCGCCTACACCGCCTGCCTGGGCCCCAGCCAGCCCCATGAAGGTAGCAGGGGCGTCTCAGTCCCAGTCCCAGTCCCAGTCTCAGGTTCTGTCTCAGACTCGTTGCTAATCCAACTGCGGTTCGAAGGGTAAACACAGAAATATGTTATGCCGTTAGTCTCGTCGGCCATGTCGGTCTCTCTCTCAGGTCTCTGGCCATATCACCAGTCAGTTTAGTGTAGGTAACAAAAAACTTCAGTTTCCTGTCTGCCAAATTCTTGTTCTTGTTTTTGGTTTTTTTTCCTGCGGCACGACTTCTCTTACTCTCGCCGAAAAATGTGTGTACCGCTGCCTCTGCTGCTGCTCGCACAATTTTGTATAAAATTTCAAATTCACTTAGCATCAAATTACGTGCATGTCAAGTCCAGAGAGAGAGGGAAAGAGATTGAGAGAGAGAGGCAGCTAGAACGATCAACTGGTTGTCGAGTAAAGTGGGCGGCATAGGCGCCAATTAAAAGCGTTTCGTATTACGAAGAAAATATCATAATTCCATGGAACTAACATGAATTTTAGGCACAACAAGCTGACTCGATTGTAATGCGATATTTTCATTTCGAGAAGGTCCCAACACACACACACACACAAACACATCGAGACGAGCCCCCAAAATACTAAACCGCAACATAGCGCGGTAAGGCTGATCAAGGCAGCGAGAGAAGGAGGGTGGCAAGAGGAAGGTAGAGGGAGGAGAAGGCGAGTGAAGGCAGTACAAGAGGAGGTAACAAAGAGGAGGCGGTAGGAGCTGAGGGTACCACGAGGAGGTAGTACGAGCAGGAGGTAGTTCCAGCAGAAGGTTCCACAAGCAGAAGGTAGCAAAGGGGAGACAGTGAGAGGGTACCAGCAAAGGAGGAAGACTATGGGGGCAGAGGAAGGGTCTTAGCAAGAAGGTACCACGAGCAGAAGGTAGCAAAAGGAGGACCTGTAAGAGGGTACCAGTAAGAGAGAGACAGTTAGAGGGACACACTAAGAGGATACCAGTGTGAGGGAGACAGTAAGAGGGTACCAGCAAGAGGGTACCAGGGTAGAGGGGCAGTAGTAGTAGGGGGGCAGTAGGGTCCCAATAAGCCGGGCGACACTACCGAACCGTAGGCAGTCAGTCGAGTGCATGCGCTTTGTATATAAACAAAAAATTAATAAGCCGCCAGCCTGGAGACGATTCCTCTCCAGTGCTCTCTCTCGCTCTCTGTCTCTCTTTCTCTCTCGCCCCAGGGTCGACAAAATTGTCTAGCGATTAGTCTGGATCAGAGTGGACCAAGAGCAGAGTGGAGCAAAAGCGATCCACAAGCGAGTCGCGTCGCATTGGAGCCACTTTACATGCAGTCAACAAGTTTCTTTTTTTTTATTTTTTTGTTTTTGGAGCGTGGTCTGGACTGGGCTGGGCGTCATTTACATGTCCGGCGAGTCGCCTTCCTCGTTGTACGTTCAACGCACACACACATGCAACACACACACACACACACACACACTTGCAACATGCGGCATACAACATGTTTACATTTTTGCACTAATTTAATTTTTTCTGCCAATCGGCGAGTATTGGCCGCAGTTGTTGTTGCCGTGGCTGCTGTTGGCTTAAATTGCTGTTGAGTTAATTTAAATTGGTATTTGATTATATTTGGCCGCACGTTGCACGTCGCGTTCCACCTGCCCGTTTATGGCCAACTCAATTAAGCGCAATCAACGGATTAGTGAGATTTTTGCATTCAATTGCATTATGTGGCTAACCAAATATTTTCGAAATCTGGCCACACTTGGCATTAACCGGCAGTGCCTCACAAGAAGTGAACTCCCTTCCCTCTCCTCCCCTGCCTAGGCTACTCTTTAAAGATCGTGGGGGGGGGGAGACCCCATGTCTGGCAACATGTTTTTGGCCCTGGCCCATTGCATGTCAAATGCAAATTAATTTTGGCACTTAAACAAAAGGATTTGACTTTTAATCCCTGGCTATAAATGGCATGTGTGCACATACATAACACATACATGTGTGTGTGTATGTATGTGTATGTGTGTGTGAGCGGCTTAAGCTAAAATAATGAAATTTTCCAACAAAGCAACACCTTTCCTTGGCTTCATCGCAGTCTGACACAGGCGGCAATTTGTGCAGACTGAGACGGAGACACGACTAAGCAGAGAGAGAGGGGAGAGAGGGGGGAAGAGCAGAAGAGAGTGGAGAAGCTTGTGAAAGACTTATTGCATAGATGTTGTGCCGAATAACATGGACTAGTCTAGTCTCTGTGGCTTGAAAATTAGTTTTATGCTAAACCATAAAGTTGTCGAAAATACTATCATAAAATAGCTGCAAATCATGCTATATTCCGTTGATAAAGAGAAAGATGTGATAGGAAGTAATGTGAAAAATATGAAAGATCAATAAAGTCTAGTAGATAGGACTTGAAAGAAGCTAATAAATGCAACAGAATACTAGCATATGCTGAAAAGTGAAAAGGTTTATGAGAACTTTTAAGATATAAATAAATTAAAGTGTTGGAGATTCGAATAAAATCAAATATACTATGGATAGCACCAAAATAAAGCTTGTAAATGCTATAAAATACAATCAAATAATGAGAGCCCAAAATAATTCAAGTTTATTTAAGATATTAAGTGTAAAAGTACAGAAAAGTGCTTTAAAATGTGTAGTAAGCATTTATCCTTAAAATATATTGAATATCATAAAGATAACTAAATTATACTACAAATATCTTTCACAACTTTAAGTTCTCTACTCACACCCCAACAAACTGCACTACCAACACGCATAACTCAAGCAAACCTAGAGCAAAACTATTTCTTGTTTGTCTTCAAATAAGGTGGCAACTCCTTTACAAAAATAACAGTCAAAAAACCAGCCAAAAAACGGCTAAACTGAACGTGTCATGGCAGAGCCGTCTCTCTCTGACTGCAATTAGTGAAATTATTTGAGTGGGCGTGTCGAAGGCAGAACGCATGAAAAGCCTCGCTCGAGTAATGAAAATAAGCGTCGAGGAAAATGCAGCTGAGTTTTCCATAGCGAATATCGTTATGCGGTCTTCGGGGCCCATTGAGCGAGCGAAATGAAAAGTGTCATAACAATCACAGCTGTGAGAAGCTCTGAGGATGCCTCGCTTGCTTTTAATGACTCACTAAATTATTCATACGCCGTGGATGCCCAGAGAGAGAGAGAGAGAGAGAGAGAGAGAGAGAGAGTGAGTGAGCGAGAGCGAGTGAAAAGCGTTTTGTTTCGAGCACGCCAAGCGCTGAAAGTAAACAAGGCGCAATGAATTTTCCAGCCAGCCAAACAAAATGAAAAGTCAACAAACTTGGCGAGCAATGCAGAAGAGGGGGGAGGATAAGGGGAGGCGTGGCAGGGTGTGAATGGGAGCCTAGCTGTCATATGAATATGCAATGAATATGAATGCAGTGCCAAGATGTTCCTCCCCGAGTAGGGTGGCAGCACGAGTGCAGGGTGTGTGCTGGCGTGTACAGGGTGTGTGCGTGTGTGTGTTTGTTATTTCGGGCTAACGCCAAAGTCACTTTCTACCCTCGGCCAAATAGAGGGATCACATGACTTGATTGCTTGCACAGTCGCCATAGAACATCATCGCAGACATGGAATATGCCATCAACAACAACAACAACAACAACGACAACAACAATCGCGCTCTGTCTGACGTATTAATATGAAACGCTTTTGAGCACGTAGCAACACTTATGTGGCACAGGCATTACATGCTGCAAGTGCGCCCCCTGCCCCCTGCACCCTGCCCCTGCTCCGACCTCATCTGCAGCCACAATCCAAGCCAGGGACAGAGCCCTCCGCCTGTGCCTGTGCCTGTGCCTGGGATATCACAACACTCGTGATGACAATAGAGCGGGCCAGGCAACAGCAGTGCAAGTGAGACAGAGACAGAGAGAGAGCGAGAGAGAGAGCGAGAGGCAGGTAGCTGGCGTCATGCGTGCTTGCTGGCAGCCATTCAAGCGCCTTGCCCCATACAATTCCATTACCAAAATGATGATGATGATGATGACGATGTATCATGCATGAAGCATAAATTCATTTTCAAGTGCTGCCGCTGCCTCTCAGCCAGAAGCTGCTGCTGCTGCGAGAATTGAGAACTGAACTGAGTCGCCTGCCTGGTTATCCTTTTTGCACTTTGGTTTGGGTTGAATATGCATTTTTCCACCTCCTCCTCCTTCTCCATCTTCTTCTCTTTTTTTCAATATTTTTTTTGTCTTTTTTCTCTCGAGCCTACACTTCATTTGGCTTGCAGCACACAGCAGCGCAGCGCAGCGTTGCATTTATTGCTTCAAGTGTTTTTCTTGGGGCCCTTCTCTTTTCCCCCTCTCCCCTCTCCTCCTGCTGCTGCTCCTCCTCCAGCTTGTCGTCTTCTTCACCTATGCTCATTATCAAGTAGCGTGCAGTTTCTTGACTGATTGCAGTGATGAGGCTGGGGAGAGAAGCTGCCTGAGAGAGCTCGAGAGCTTGCTAATTAGCAAAAAGGGCAAAGCGACAGCACAGGCTGAGATTGTGTACAGGGTTGAATGGGCTAAAAATATACCCCAAAGATGGCATATTAAAGAAGGAGAGCTACCAGAGATATTAACGAGTTGAAAAAGCTGCTAGGAAGAAGCTTGAAGCTCGATTAAGTATTGCGAGCTAACGATAATTTAAAAATCGATTAAGCTTTGATAAATCTATAAATCGAATATAAAGAAAAAATATATTTATTTTTTTTTTATTTTATTCTCATAGTTCTATTCAGTTATCGCTTATATTACTACCCATTTTGATAAGCGCTCTCTGTGGCAATCTATCGATTATTTATAACAATAATGCAATCGATAAATAAGCCAGCCGAGAGAGAGAGAGAGAGAGAATTGAGTCATTTGACACGTTGCGCGTTTTTTATTGTACTTAAACGTTGCAATTATAAAATCTCTGCATTGACACAGTTATCTCTGCGCCAGTGTGTGCACATGTAAAAAGATACGAATGCCAGTGTGTGCACGTATGTACGATATGTGCGAGTGTGTGCATATTTATCGTTTATAAAGTTATAAAAAAGCGAAAAACATGACTAACGAAATATGGTAATAAATGCCATTGGCATTTAAAATGTTATTAAAAAGTCGAGCCGTGCACATAAATTGCCTGGCTGCAAATAGCAATCGATAAATAAATAAATACATATACCATATATACAATATATATATATTATAGAGGGAGATATGTATTTTATAAAGACTGAAGCTGAAGGTGTATGACGTCAATTGAACAACAACAATAACAACAGCTGCCAAAATACCACTGCGTTACAACAACAACAACATAAGAGCAGCACTTGCAACTTGGTTTGTTGTTGTTGTTGTTCTTGTGTTGTTGCTGTAAGAATTAAAAAACCAGAAACAACTTCTAAAAACAACTTTCATTTCACAAAACCGTTGCCCCAGCACTCGAATGTCTCGATACCGATAGCAGCAGCGCGCCGTCTCGATAGACGAGAATCGAAAACGAAACCCAAAGAATGTGCGCAATTTTCCCAATTGCAAGGAAGTATAAAACCATGGGGAGGGGAAAACTGTAAAGAAAATAAGGGAAAACAGGGCAGAAAAAGGAAACCAAAAGACGAGGCATGCTTGTAATTAAGCCTGAAGTCGCATAATTAAATTAACTTCTTATTGACTTGGGGGTCGCTGGCAGCCCCCCCTTGGCATGGTACCTAATAAGTGGAACTGGTCACTGATCTGGATTAGTAACAACAACAGCAACAGCAGCAGCGACAGCAACAACGACAGCAACAGCAACATCAGCAACAACAACAACAACAACAACAACAACAACAACAAGCTGTTGCCGTCAACACAATCACCACACACAGAGCAAGGCGAACACACAGCGCATACTATGTTTATGCCATGTAATCCATGAATTATAAAATACGTGATATTGTTAAAAAAACATTGTCATGCAATGATATTTAAATATACTATATTTATGCTAGGTAATAAATGAAAATACCTTTTGCTTGGTTGAAAAAAAAGAGAATTCGAAAGTTATACTAGTAAATATAATATATTTTCTAAAATATTTGAAATAAGTTTTTTAAAAATGTACTGAAAAGTGAAAAATGTTAAACAAATGTTTTATAATCCTCAAAAACGAAGAGGAAGTCTCATTTATCATGATACAAGTTGTTTTTGGCTGATCTCGAACTTCTCGATGTTAGCTGACCTTCTACGCGCAGTGTAACAGAGTTAAGTTGGCTGCGCCTCAGCATGCATAAATTACTTAGTTGTGTACACACTTTTCTTGCCAATTCATGTACTGAGCTGCGCATAAACGCATTAACAGCACAGCAAACCCATGCAAAGCCAAAGCCAAACCAAACCGAACCGCAGCACCTCAACGTCTCTCTCCCTCTCTCTCTCTCTCGCACTCTCTGGGTCCCTCTATAGGAAATGTTGTGGGGACACCGCTGTACCAAAGCGTGACAGGTATGAATTAACAATTTGAATTAATGTCAGTTACTCATGGCATAGCTGCTGCTCTGCTCTGGCTTGCTTCGACTCCGATTGAGGGGATTGAGGGGGAGGAGGGTGGATGAGGTGAATGAGTGAATGAGTGAGTGAGTGAGTGAGTGAGTGGCTTGCGAGTGGGCGCTCTGGTTGCTTAGTTGCACTTACTAATTTCTGACTCTGACTCTGTCTCTGTCTCTGTCTCTGGCATTGATCTTTGCGTCTCTCGTGGGCACAAAATGAAAGGAAAAGTAAGTTACGACTTTGTCAAGTAACTCCCTGCCCTCCCCCTGCCTGCCCCTCTGCGAAGGGGAAAGGTAATTGCATTTTGCAGTAGAGTAAAAAGGGAAAGGGAAAGGTAGCCCGATATCAGATAGAGCTCTCTGCTTGTTTGTGGCACATTTTTCTAGTGATTTTCTGGCCTGGCCAAGAGTGTCGAAAAATGTGTGGCATAGCGCGAGTTCCCGTCGGACCCGTCGGTCTGTTAGATTGGGATAAGTAGTAGGGGAAGGAGAGGGGGTCGCCTGAGCTGGCGCCAAATTAACCGGAAATGTCACAATGGGCGACGTGCGGCCCGCTGCCCGTTTCGAAATTATACAATTTTGTCACGTGACATGCATTAGAAACACACACAAAAAGAGAGGGAGAGAGAGAGAGAAAGAGTGGGAGAGACAGCCCTGAGACGTGCCAGACGAGCACGACAGAAAACTGGAAAAGAAAAAGCAGGAAAAACACAAAACGACAAACAGTTAAAGTGCGACAAGAGGGAATTAATAAAATAGAATAAACGGCACGATAAATTTCCGATAAATTCTCGATAAATTCTCATATAATCAGTGGCATTAGGCTGATTATATAGTGAGAGAGAGAGAGAGGTCTGCTATATAGTTTTAGATTTGAACTTCTCGGCATCTGCAGTTAATCATCTCCTGCTGCGGCACACCTTGTGCCTTGGGCCACTCGCAAATAGCCCTGTGTAATAAGCTCCTTTCGGGCCATAATTACAGGGCACATAAAAAGGTAGCGCCGCCCTTATGTACGAGTGTGAACATGTCAAGCCGGCTAAATGTCAACTAAACACGCGAAATTCCACTGAGAAACGAAACTTTCACTAACCAAAGTCGTAACTGAAAATACGGCTTAATGTGGCATGCGGCATGTGGCATGTGGTGCGTCCAAGAGACGCCACAGTCAATGTCCCTCTCTATGTGTGTGTGTGTGTGTGTGTGTGCCAGAGTGAGAAGTGAAGTCAAAAGAAGCCGCAAAAGCGCGAGAGAATATTGGCGAAATGCAAAACCCGCTTTGAAGTCTGAAGACCCCAAACCGAAACTAACTCTCTGTGTCTGTGTGTGTGTGTGTGGGCCAAAAGCGATTTGCCATTTCATATGAAAAACTGTTGGCGTTTGAAGTGGCGTAGTTTGTCGCCTCTTAACGCACTTTCTTATGCAGCAGTGTAACAGAAGCCCCGCTCTATCCCTCTCTCTCTCTCTCTCTCTCTCGCGCCATTCATCCCTCACCTACCGTTATCTTCAAGATGGCGGAAATGCTTAAATATCAAAGGCAAAGCGCCGCGCACACACACACACACACACATGCTTAGCCAGGAAGAGTGCGAGAGAGGGAGACAGCAATCTAGTCTTGCATATCACATGTGAGTGTGTTGTGCGGGAGTATGGGTAGCACTTTTTTTTTCTTTTTCCTCTTTTCGGGGGTTGCTTTTCCACGCATGGTGGGGGCGGGGGCAGCACTTTCACTTTTCTTCGCACCAAAACTTTTTGTTTGCTTGTGTCGCATTGATTTTTTCTTTTTCTTCTCCTCCCCCTTCTTCTCCTGTTTTTTTCTAGCTATTCTTGTTGCCGTTTGATTGGAAGTGCTGCCCTGCCCAGTGGCGTGGGTAGTGCAGTCTCATTGCCTAGGGGGTGCTAGTATTATAGTCCCCCCCGTAACAGTGTATCAAAGAAAATTTGACAAAGGTTTGACTTCGACTTCAAAAAGGCAGCCAAATAAACGGACAAATACGTTGACAATCGTGAAAAAGCCGCTAGCAATGCGATAGGGTATAAGGAGGGTCGTATGAAATGAAACAAGAATTGGAATAGATTGAAGAGAACTAAGGACAGTACTTGATATTTAAATAAGAAGAAAACTAAAGCTTTCATAGACTTATATTAGCATAAACTCAACAGATTTGTAGATATAAATATTCCTATTATTTTTCTAGCTTATCGTAAATGAAACTTTAAGAAATATGGCATTAAAGACAGTCGTATAGACAGCTAAAATTATAATACAATAAAGAGAGCTACTATAAATAGAAAACTAAAACTATATACTTAAAATTAGAATAGACTCAACAGATCGAAAGCAATAAATATTCCATGTATTTTTCTAGCTCATCTTTCTCGAGGTACCCCAACTAGTGATAAATGATCGCCTCACATTTAATTGCACTTTAAGTCTAGACATAACAAAAAAAAAAAAATAACGTAAGGCAGTAGCATAATAAATCTCTGCCACAATACTAAAAACTGAAATTAATTTTTTAATTATATGAAACGGCGCCTAAGCAAACCGCTACCGGAACCCAAAAACCCGCTAAACCGAATCTCAAGGTCAATGCTGCAGATGATGATAATGATGATGATGATGATGGGAACATATTGTATGTATTCAGTGTATAAGTCAGGGGATCCGTTAGTGTAGTAATAACTCATCTCCGATCTGGCAGCTTAGAACCAACTCATACTTATTTCTATATCATTTTAAGCGTCGCATCAAAATCAAATTAGTTCCAAGCGTTGATTCTCTTTCTTTCCTATCTGTGTGTGGCGCTTCATGCTCGATGATTTCCAGCTAATTTTGACTACACCACAATGGGGGATAGTATAGTAATTATAATGCGATGTGGCGCATTTATCGTCGCGATCAGGCCTGGGTAATTAGTTAGCTAATTTGCATACGTATATCAAGCTGATGTGAACACATCCTTAGCTGACTCATGCTGTGAACTGTACCTAATCGACTGGCCAGTGCTGTGTGCAGGCCAACTCAAGCTGAACTGGCCGAGAGAGCGAGAGAGAGTGGGATAGGGGGGAGGGGAGGAAAATGTTTCTCAAGAAAATTTACCGCAAATAGTTGTGTGCCAAAGTAGGCGCAGAAAAATGCGACGACGTTGCCTGAGTTGGCCTATCAGCCAAGTGGCATCATAGCCATTCCCTGCCCCTGCCCCAGCCCCATCCCCAGTCCCATCTCCAACATGATCATCATCAGCTACGAGCAGCGGCAGCGAGGAGAAGCCAGTCCAGGCTTGGCATGGCGTGGCGTGGTCACGTCAGGGCCATGAACTTGGCCATCGTAGCTGACCATCAGCAAATGCCGGACGTGGCCAACAGCAGCGGCAGCGGCAGCAGCAGCGCCGGCTCTGCCTGTGCCGCGGCCTCAGCCCGATTGTCAATGATAAAAAGTCGTGGCCAACAAGTGGCGCGTCCTCATTTGCATTGGCAGCGTAGAAATGCTTGTAATGCTTGAAGAGGCGACCCAAAACCACCGCCCACACACATGAGACATGTGGACACCCCTTGCCTTTCCCCTACTCCTTCCTTCCCCCTCCTGTTGCCCCTGCGGCCATGTGGAGCTGACTGCCTTTTGTTGTCATTTGCCGGGCTGTTTTTTGTGCATTTGCTGCAAATGGTCAAATTATTTCCTTTTCCGTATTTCTTTGCTCGGCTTTTGCTACGCTTTTTCGTTCCATTTTTTTACACGTATTTCTTTTTGCTTTCCACAGTTCTTTTTACTCTTTTTCTCCTGCTGTTTTCTGTATTTTTTCTGCTTTCTTTTTTAGCTTTTTTTTGTATTTTTGCAAAGCATTCACGCGCACGAAAGGATTTCTTGTAATTTGGCTGAGACTTGAAAAGCAGCTGGAAAGGGTTCCTTCTCTCTCTGCGCTGATGAAAGGGATTTGCGGCTGCTGCTGCTGCTGCTGCGGCTGCTGTCGGCGTCGCTGCTGCTGCCGCTGCTGCTTTTTGGCGACTTTGCATTTTTATTTTGCTGCTGGTTTTGGCGGGTTAGCGCAGGCAGCTTTTGTTTTAAAAAGGAAAGGAGTGAAGGGAAGTGCAGGGAATAAACATGCATATGCATGTACTGAGACATGCTTGTGCCTGCACATGTATTTGTGATTGCATTTGTATTTGTATTAGTATACGTATGTGTGTGTGTGTACTATAGCATACACGGCAGATTGAATCCATTCGTGGCACTCGCCACGTTCAATGCGAATATGGCTGCTGCGGCTGTCCCCCTCTCTCTCTCTCTCTATCTCTCTCACTCCTCCTGCTGCTGCTGCATATGCATTATGCACACTCATTACCCGCACCGCCATCCGCCATTATCCTTGTGCGCTCGTTCACTTTCATTTCGCATACTCATTCGCCTCGTTGTGCCTGCACCGCACTGTACTTTTATATCGCTCTCTCTCTCGCTCTCTTTCTCTCTCTCTCTCTGCTGCTGCTGCTGTTGTTGTTATCGCAATTTTTGTGCCTTACCCTTGCCACTTGAGACATTGCTTTGTTCTGCTTCCATGCTGTCCTGCTCCCCCGTCCTGTCCTGCTCTAGAATGAAGGGGTTATGTCTATAGAATGGAATATACAGCAAAAGCTTTTAGGCGCTGCATTTGTTGTTTGGTTTTTGTTTTACTGCTTTTTTTTTTGGTTGGTTCGTTCTGAGAGCAAACCGAATGCATTCTCATAGCCCCCCAAACTTCAACTCACTCCCTACCTCTGCCTCATAGTATACATCTCTCTGCACATCATGAATATTGCAATGTTTATTCAAGAGCAGGAAAAATGGAAAACACGTTAGCACAACTAAAACGTGCTAAGAGAGAGAGACAGAGAGATGTGTGTGGAAAATAAAGTAGCATATAGCAGACATATATCATGTTTATGCAGTGCACATTTCATGCATCATCACTACATGGTATAATATAGTATGGTATACATATGTCTATCTCTTATGGAGAAGCCACAATAAAAATTTTTGTCATTTACTTTTTACGACAAATAATGCTTAATTTTCGAAGCGATTTAAACCATTAATCCTTAACCCATTAAATACCTTGATTACATTGTTCATTTAATATAGACTATAAGGCCCTACTATGTAATGAAGCACTTTTAATTTAATTAAAATCTTTGTTTAAGTTATTCAACGACTTTTTTCTTCAACGACTTCAGTGTGTTGTGTGCGCGATCTTCTTCTTCTTACTTAAGCTAAAAAAGACCATTCCAAGGGAACAATCGATTAAAAACTATCGATGTTGCATCGAGGAGGTACTGAGTATATTTTATACCCATAGTTTTCCTTTAGTTTATTTAGTATCAGCATTGCACCCGTGCCCTGCCGGGGCGGGTCGCTAGTCACCTTATAAATTGATGAGAAATGTGTGTGCAACTACAGCAAATTCATGTATTCTTAACTCAGTTGAATTAGGTGGCAACACTGCGCTCAGTAGTCAAACAAATATCGATAAAATCGATTTCATGAGTTTTACAGCTAAGTTAAAATTTTCTCACGATTATTTTGAAGGAATATATTAAGATTTTTATTTTTTTTATATGAAAACGCGTTTCTTTCGCATAACTTTTATACGCATGACTTCTCGACTTCATGCAGCACATGTGGCATAAACGTAGAAACTGGAAAAATTTCATTGAAACTCTGCACAGCAAATCTAATCAAAAGTTAAATCAATTAGAAATTCACTCAAATTGAAATATTTTTTTTTCCATTCATCGAAAATTGAAATTCCAAATTTAATAATAATAATCTTGCAGATTTTCTTAATTTCCCAATTTGCCATTAAATCAATTTATTGTTGTTGTAGTTTTCTATCGATTAATCGTTGACGGAACTATGCTTAGACAATCTAATCAAATCGATTGAAATCTAAAATGCTCAACTGACAGCAGTTAGTTCAGTCTTCAGTAGATTTACGAAGAACTCACAACATTTTAGATTGGATCAAAAAACTTAAATAATTAGAAAACGGTTCCGAAACAAGTTTCCAGTTTGCCAATTTACCTGTTCAGCTCTGCTCTATCCAAGTTTTGCACGACTCCCTGCCAAAAACTCTACATCCCCGAGACCCGAGAAGACCGAGACGAAACTGGAGAAGAAAAGAGCCCCCAACGACGACGACGACGACGGAGACGGAGACGCCGGAGACGAGGACGGTGCGAAGCGAAGTGGTTTGTTTTCCCCCAACTGTATCAAAGTAGTCCGCGTCAGCTATATGAGTATTTGAATTTTCCATATTTCAATTCGAATATGAACTCTGACGACGAATACTCGGATGAAGATCACGGCGATTCGTATCGTTCCATAACCGGCCCATCGTCCCACATGACGTGTGTGGAGAGCGATGAAGACACCTGCACGGAAATCGATTTACCGGAACGTCCCAGGCGCAGTGTCGATGTCGATGAGTTTGTCTACACGGTCCTAACAGCGGATCAGATCGTCCAGCATCAGCGCAACATTATCGATGAGGTCAACAATGTGCTGCGTCTGTCGCCGCAGGTAACCCGCATCATACTGAATCACTACAAATGGGACAAGGAGACGCTGTTCGAGAGGTACTTCGAGACGAGTCCGCAGGAGTTCTTCAAGCGTGCCCATGTGGTAAATCCCTTTGCCACGCCCTCTAAACTCAGTCTCAAGGCGGCCCCGAGTCTGGGCACGGGCGAAAAGGTATGCGGCATTTGCTACTGTCCCTGCGATGAGCTGAAGGGTCTGGCCTGTGGTCATGCCTTCTGTGCCGCCTGCTGGAAGCAATATCTGGCCAATAAGACCTGCAGCGAGGGACTCGCCCACAGCATCACCTGCCCGGCCACCGATTGCGATATACTTGTCGATGATGTATCGTTCTGCAAGCTGGCCGATAACCCCGAGGTTATCGCTCGCTATCAGCAGCTGATCACCAACACCTTCGTCGAGTGCAACAGCCTGATGCGTTGGTGTCCCGCGCCCAGCTGCACGCACGCCATCAAGGCCAGCTACAGTGAACCCCGGGCGGTGCGCTGTGCCTGCGGGCATGAGTTCTGCTTCGGGTGTGGCGAGAACTGGCACGAGCCCGTCTCGTGTGCCTGGCTCAAGCGATGGCTGAAGAAGAACAACGAGGACTCGGAGACCTCGAACTGGATAGCGCAGCATACGAAGGAGTGTCCCAAGTGTAATGTGACCATCGAGAAGGATGGCGGCTGCAATCACATGGTCTGCAAGAATCCCTCGTGTCGCTATGATTTCTGTTGGGTCTGCCTGGGATCGTGGGAGCCGCACGGCTCGTCCTGGTACAGTTGCAATCGCTTCGACGAGGAGGAGGGCAAACAGGCGAGGCAGGCACAGGAGCGTTATCGCTCATCGATGGCCCGATATCTGCACTACTACAATCGATATATGAATCACATGATGAGCATGCGCATGGAGCACAAGCTGTACGCCAATGTGCAGGCCAAGATGAATGACATGCAGGAGAACATGAGCTGGATTGAGGTGCAGTTCCTCAAGGAGGCCGTCGATGTGCTCTGCCAGTGCCGGGCCACCTTGATGTATAGCTATGTGTTCGCCTTCTATTTGCGCAATAACAATCAGAAAATCATCTTCGAGGACAATCAGCGTGACATGGAAATGGCCACCGAGAAGATCTCCGAGTGCCTGGAGCGCGAGATAACCGCACAGAATCTGTACGAGGTGAAGCAGAAGGTGCTGGATCTATCGCATTATTGCCGCAAGCGTCGTACTGTGCTGTTGTGTCATGTGCGCGAGGGTTACGAGAAGGATTGGTGGGAGTTCATTGAGTGAGCTAGCTGGGACAGGATGAGAACGAACCAACAATCATATATACACGGACCAAACAAAAAAATAAAGAATCAAATGAACCAAATCTGAAGTAGTAGCCAAAAAACTGACAACGCGCAGCGAACTCGAAACGCAATCGGATCGAAGTCAATCGATGGGTCGATCGATCGATCGCATAATCGATTTATGATCGATCGTTGGGTCGATGACACCCCACTCCCCCTTCCTCCCACACCCATATTGCGAATCCAGAATCCAGAAATTCCAGCAGCATTTCTCTGAAGACTTTATATTTTTGATTGCTTTCGGTTTAATGAGCTATTAAAGAGGCACACACAGCTTTTGGCTTGCTCTCTGGTCAAGTATTGTCGAAACTGCTGCCAGAGCTAACAAAATTCTACAGTTATACTATATAATGAAATAGGAATTACCTGGTGTTTTTTTATTTCTCCTCGATCCATCTCTTCCTTCCCCTCTCTCTTTCCTGCTGCAGTTGCCACTTTAATGAGTTTTCAGCCAATACATTTTCTATTGTCTGTGATGATAGATCTACAGACCTGAAGAGGGGGGATCTATTGGATCGTATTTGTCTGGCACATATGTCTTACTCCGTTTATGCGTTGTGCATATCATGAATGGGAAAGAAATGTGTCCTCATTCATGTATGATCTAAGCTCAGTCTCAAATCGTGAACTGCTGAGGCGCAACCAACTTAACTCAGTTGAAATAGGTGGCAACTCTGCAAGACTTCATGGCATAAACGTAGTGTGTGTGTGTGTGTGTGCTCTGTGGCTTTTGTAATTATAACATAAATCAATCCAATTTCATGTTATACTTTTTGGCGCAGCACAGCGATTACTGTCGACAATGCCACGAGATATGGCATGGCTAAAGGAAAAGCATAAATAAGCCATAGACACACTAGAGTGGAGTGGAGTGGAGTCTAGTGGACTCCATCCATGGCCAATAACGGAACGAAACGAAACGGAACATTGCGAATTGCGGGCCAGGCATGCGCAGCGTTTTCATATGAAAAATATTTCCTTATCGCGATGCGCTGCAGAGCTTCGAGTTGGAGTCGGTGCTGGAGTTGGAGTTGGAGTCGGAGCTGCAGTTGCAGTTGGAGTCGACTCCAGTCGCCGCCAGGTGCACGAGATTTACGGCAAACGGCAGCCAAATCGTGCCCGTGACTGCTCCCTGCCCTGGCCCAGGCTCGGCCTGGCCTGGCCCGGCCTGGCCTGGGCAAGTGTGAATTTTCACACCCGTGATGAAGTTTCCAATTAAATTTTATTGGATTTCAAATTGAAGCTGCCAGCTGTGGCAGGAGGCTGTCCGCCAGCTAAAGACAGTCTCTCCCATTGATCTCCGTCTCTCTCCTTGGCTATGGCAAATATTTGCGCGCCATTGTTGCAGGCAGGTGTTGAAAGTGGGCGTTGCAACACCCAACTATCCAACTACCCAGCTAACTCCCCCTACCTTCCCTACCCTACCCAGCTTGTACATACATCACACAGTCAATTGGCTTGGCCGACGACGAGTGATTTCTTATGGCAGTTCAATGAGAGGTCAGCGACGTGGCAGATGCAACCCACTCTGTAGCATTGGTTAGATGTATATGGAACGAACGGTGGGAACGTCTAATTGATTGGAAATAGCCGGCAATCAAAAAGGCCACAAAACGATTGATGTAGCAGCCGAAATGGGATTGGGTATGGCATTTGAGGTAGCAGGGTGGGAGAGTTAGGAATTTGCCGCAAACCCATATACTACTAACATTTATGCTAGGTAATACATGCATTCTTGAATATGTGAAATGAAAATAGACATATATAGAACTATAGGCAGAGTTGCCGTATGTTTCCAAATAGTCAGTAAAATTCAAATAATTATTTTATAATAATCGTAAGCAGATCGAAAACCTATTTCCAGTGTCGCACAAGCAATTAAAGCTGATTCATCGGCTGAGCTTGAGGTTATCGATATTTGTTTACATTTAACGCGCAGTGTTGCCACCTAATTCAACTGAGTTAAGTTGGTTGTGCCACAGCAGTTCATGTATTGAGACTGAGTACATTATAATTTATTCAAATTCGTGCCTAAGCAAGGCGCACATTGTTTTTTTACAATTCATGAAATGCTGGCTATAAATAGCTAAAAGAAAAAAACACGCTAGAAACCGCTGCTGCTGCTGTTGCGGCTTTAAGACAAACACTCAACAAGCAACAGTTGCCACCAGCTTGGGCACTCATTCAACAAGTCAACAGAATAATAAAAAGGAAAATCCTGTGTAAAGCCTCCTGCTCCTGCCTCCTCCTCCTGCTCCTGCTCCTGCCTCCTCCTCCTCCTCCCCCTGCGCCTGCTCTTCTGCCCTGCTCAGCCTGGTCAAGCTGTTCAAGTGAGTTTCTATTAATTTTATTTATTGGCCTCACTCCACTCCGCTCCTGCCACAGCTCTCTGCGGTCACAGTTCGTGTCCTGGCTGTGGCAGAGGCTGTGTGTGCCTCTCTCTCTCTCTCCCTCTCTCTCTCTCTCTCTCTCTTCTCTCTCTCATGGGGCCTGCCTTCTCCTGGCGCAGCTTATTGAAATTTTTATCTACAGTTTGCTCTGCAGCTTGGCGGATTTTCTTGCCCGGCTTTAGCTATTTTTATTATGACATTCTTTGGCATCGCATCCGCATCCGCCGGTTCGTCCGTCTTGGCCACTTCATGTTGTTAAATTTGCTTTACGACTTTGTCGCGTTGCCTCAATTACATTGTCCTTGACGAAGGCGTGCCAGACGAAGGTCAGCCAGGGAGCCAGCCTGGAGAAGTGTCTGTAAGTGTGTCAATCGATGCATTTAATAATTGATAAAGATATTATGCTGGGTTAGACTTTAAGGCAATTTGTAGGTACTTTCTAATTGGCAGCGTTGCCACTTGTTGCGCCTATCTGCGGCACATTAGCCAAACCATTGAGCAAATTTCGCTGCTGCCATAAACAATCTGCTCCAGACACGACACGAGCTGCTGCTGCTGCCGTGCAGACGCGGCCACCGAATCTGGATCTGCCAGTGGCAGCACTACTTAGCTGTCCCCCTCTCTCCTCTCTCTCTCTCTCTCTCTCTATTTGTGCATCTCTGTCGCACTATCACTTCATCAGCGACGTGAATTTATGAGGCACTTTGCGCAGTCGAGCCGAGCCGAGCCAAGCTGCGCCGCCGCCATCATTTGCCGCCGTCTATTGGCGAAGTGCACAAATTGCGTTGATATGCTGACAGGCGGCGCACAGCTCACCAGCTCACTAGCTCACTCCTGCCCCCTCTTGCTACCCCCCTCCCCCTTCCCATAGCTTCTTCTAATGCGCAAACTCATTTGCCTATCGCTGGCAGAGCAAAGTGTATTTTGTTGGCTTGATCTGCTGCCTGCTGCCTCCTCCTTCTCAGCAGCTTCTTCCTCTGCTCCCCCTTCTCTCACGCTCTTCGGGCTAACTCCAGCTAAATTGAAGCACGCGCGCAGGCGTTTTAAGCAGCACAAAACCCAATTGAATTTAATTGAAGGCGGTCGCCGCCGTGCTCAGTAGCCTCAGTAGCCGCCGCAGCCGCCGCAGCCGTTGGCAGCTGAGTAAGTGGCGATCAGTGGCTGAGGCTAGCCAGGGGCAGCAGGGGCTGCGGTTAGCAGGGGGTGCGGAGTAGAGGGGGTGGCAGGCGCACACATTAACTAGCTGTCACATTTTTGTGATGTGCTCGCCAAGAAACTCAATTTGAAATTAGCGCGATGTAAACAAACTGATGGCGGAATACCCTAACTGAGTGAGGGGCAACAGGAGAAGTTAAGAACCCAAGCTAAAAACTTTCTTAAATATCCGAACTAGTTCTGAAGCATGTCTCTGCCTCTTTCTATAATATTTATATATATTTATTTATTTTATTAATAACATTCATTAACATATATTATTATTTATTTTATTTATTTATTTATTTTTTTATATTTATTTCCCCTTTATTTATCTATTAATCAGTCAATGAATCCTACTAACAGTCTTTCTGTTAGTACAAATATATTTAACTATTTATATGTATATCTTTCACTTTAACTATCGTTCCAGCTATCTGACTATTTGTCTATATTTAAACTATCTATTTATTTAACTATCTATTATTCCTTTTATTCACCAATCAACTTATCTATCATCATCTATCTATCTATCTATATATTATCTATCTATCTATCAATATATATCGACCTATCTGACTATTTATTATGATTATTCTTTCCATCTATCTGCCTTTCTTTCTGTTCCATCTCCAACCGACTCAAGCTAGTCGAGTATACCCGCTCAAAGTGAGGGTAATCGCAACAAGCTCATCAGACAAATTAAGCGCATTCCTCGGTTCTGCTAGAGAGTGGAGAGAAGAAGCCTCTATAACGCTTATCATTTGCATCATCAGCACGGCGACAATTTCTACTGTACGTGTTGTTGTTGTTGTTGTTGCTATTATTATTCTTGTTGTTGTTGTTGTTGTTGTTGTTGCTGTGGCTCGCTGTATTTGTGCAAAAGGTCGTGACAATTTAATTAAGCGTCATTTTATTTAATTATTTCATATATTGATTGCAAAGTGTAAAGCTTTTAATTGCGAAAAAAGGGGGGGATCCCTTCCGAATTGCCTGCGCCAAAATGTTGCAAGTCGTGGAAAATATCATGAAAATCGGTAATCAGTGTGGGCTGGAGGAGAGGGAAGGGAGCGCAGGGGAGGCGGCACTGCCATTTTGAATCAATATTTCAGGCCATGCCGGGGCATTTAATGTATTTATATTGTATTTCATTATGCTTATTTCGTTTGCAATGATTGAATTGAATGCCAATGATGATGGACACGCAGGACGCAGTGATTCCCTGTCCCCCTCCCCTCCCCTCCCTGCTGCTCCTCCTGCTGCTGCCCATTGATAGCTGCCAACGAATCAATTATGCGGCATATTTTTGCTGCTATAAATATTTGCGTTGAAATTAATTATTTTATATTAAAATGACCGCAATACATTTTATGCTCCACTGGCAATGGCAACGGGATATGCCACAAACACACACACACACAGGATATTGCACACACAATGCCATTTGAAGTGTGTGTGTGTGTGTGTCTGTCTGTCTGTGCATCGCAGCGTATTCCTGTTGATTTTTGTGGCTGCAACCGCGCGCTGATTGACACCGTAAATGATATGCACATTATGTGCAGCACACTGTCCATGTCTGTGTATGTGTGTGTGTGTGTAAACAGGAAACGGAAATGGCAAGCAGTGTACTCCATGCAAAAGCTGCGTCCTTTGTGCGTTCTCGCGTTGTTTGCCTGCAGGTGCCTCTTCTCGCTGCATGTTTAATGACCAATCCTAATGTGTTCCTTGTTGCAGCTTCTTGATTGTTGTTGCAGCATTTGGCAGGTAGGATATGCTATTGATTGATGCCACAACTACATAACTGAAGCTTATTGTTGCAATACTCTTCCTTATGTATCTATCGATATGAGGGTGGTTTTTGAACCAAATATATCGATTTACATATATTGAAAGCAAAGTTATAGATACTATAGAATATATAAGATGAAAATGTATGACTGCAATTGAAAATCTTTGAAATTATTAATTATAAATGCATTCTAAACGTACCCTAGTGCAAAAAACAATCTATAAAAGTATTAAACCATCGATATAATCGAATGTTGCACGATATTTGCCAACATATTTTTTATACCAAGTGTTGCAGGCATAATTGGCCTTTAAACAGTATTAGAACGTCTTAAAAAACTATCTATAATAAAAGAAAAACCTTATATCGATTGTATAACTGACTGTTTTGCAGCATAGGCGCAGTCAGTTGTCCCCAGCGACAGCAGCAACATCATCCGTTACAGGAGCAACATCATCCTCTACCGCAGCAACATCATCGTCATCCTCCACGCAAGGGTACTGTATGTGTGCGTGTGTGTGTGTGTGTGCCCATTCAGAATGTAGCTACACTCAAGCAGCCCCTGGCCTGAAGAAATGCTCTTTAAGGATCCACTTGTGTGCCTCTGCCTCAAGTGTCCTCTGCATGTTAGCGAAACCACTCGAAAATATGACGCGTTTGCTGAAGTATGCAAAAATTGCACATGGAACAAATGAGTGAGCGAAGTTGGGGGAGGCAGCGGTACCGGTAACTGGGCAGGGGCAGCAGCTGGGCCGCACAACAATGGGCTAGAGAGGGAGGCAGCAACAACAATGGGACGTGCCACAAAATGTTGTGTGCGTTGTCGCTTTAAGTTTTTCAAAATTCGTCAACAATTTTGGTAATGCACAACGACAACAACAATGGGCAGCAACAACAGCAATCGACAATCGACAATCGACAATCGACTGGTCATAAATCGTATCTGTATCTACGATGTCGGCATATCAAATGATCGTTCATTATGGGAGAAAACGGTGGCACCTTTGAACCGCAACGTCTTCAATGGGCAGGGACAGCGTTAGGAGGGGTAGTACGTGTCGTCCAAAGGGGGCTGTGCTGCAGGCGCCGCCGCCGACGCTCAATCAATCAGCAACAGCAGCGGCAGCAACAGCGACTGCAGCAGCGGCAGCGATTTTGTCGATGTCGATGGCGTTGGCGGCAAACATGAAATATCACACAGCCAAACCCTTTTCCATGAACATAAAGTTTAGGCTAACGATTTCGATTTCCTGCACAAACGTGAGCGTAACCAAATTTGCTCTAGGGCTTGGCCAGCTTGGCCGAGACAGGCAGGCCAAGTGGGGGGCAGAGGGACAGCTAGACCAGGCCTAGACTGCCGTCGTGGAGTGAGAAAAAGCCAAGAAATCAATTCAATTGCCAAATTATGCCAATGCAAGAGTCTGCACAATATTTCGCTGTCCCAATATTTGTGGCCGCAATTGTGCTCCAAGCTGCACATTTGCGAATTGGATTGGACTAATCGATCATCTGGGCCATGCTTTTCTGGGGGCATTCGGGTTGCATTCGGCTTGGGATCTGACTTCGACTTGGCTCTGTGTCATTTCTCGTCATTTTTAACTGTCTCTTGCGGCTGCTTGGAACTAAGTACCCAAAGCAGGAGGCAGCGGCATGCTGCATTTGCCGTAATTATGCCCGAAAAAGTAACGCGAAATAAGGCGAAATAACGGCAAACGGCAAAACGCGACGCGACGCGATGATTAATTGTCGAATCGTGCACTCCGTCGGGCTATTTGTTATCTCAAGGCGTTGAAATTATAAATTGTTTCGAGTGCAACCCCGAAAAACCTAGAAAGAGATGCATAGATAGACAGAGAGAGGGAGAGCACCGATCGCGGCTTTGCTCAGGTGTGAAAGGGTTCATCGAGGGGTTCAAGCACGAATATCGCCAAAAAAAAAAATATGAAAAAAAACTACTACGTTGCCCAGTCAGGCGATTTAGCATAAAGACTCTTAACTTTTCGGGTGTTGAGTTAGTGACAGTCAATTAAGATTGAATGAATAATAAATGCAAGCAAAGAGCTCAAAATATGGAAATAATTATGATAATGAATAAATAATAATTATGTATACTAAAAAAGTAACTATATATAGTTGATATATTCTTAAAACAATCTATTCTAACAAATTTTATTATCATCTGTTGACAACAATTAGAACAATTATATTTACTAACTTAAGCATGTTTCAATGTTTTCGTTTTTATAATTTTCCACTACGTAATTCACATATCACGAATTACGAAACATCGTGAACTCGTGTCTTGCATAATAAATGCCATAACTTTTTGATAAATCTGAAACTGCGGGAAGAACTTTAATGCTGTCAGTCGCGTTGACATTTCAAGATGTTCCCCTCTAGCTACCCCTACTTCCTCTACCCTGCCCAGGCACAACTCCAGCTCTTTGTGCACGAAACGCGCTGAAGTGCGTAAATGTTGAGTACACACAGGAGGAGGAGCAGGCACATGCCCCATCGAGAGTGTGTACTCCAGAGCACACCTACACCTGCACCCCCCTCCCTGCATCTGCCTCCCTGCTCACCTACGTCTAAGTCAACCTCTGGAGCAGCTGTCAAATCAGCACGTGACATTGTGTGACATCATTGAGCTGGAAGATGACGCGCCAAAGCGACAACGACGACGACTTTCGCTTTATGCCGAAGACAAAGCCAGAACGCCTCCAGCTCCCCCTCCCAGCTTAATCCCAATCTCAGCTGCGGCTTCTGTTTCGTGCAGGCGGGTGTCAGGCGTTTGGTTTTTTGGGAGCTGCTGCTGCTGCTGCTGCTGCAAGTGCTCACTTGAGACATGGAGACGACTCCACACACACACAGGTAGCAACCCAAACCATGTTGAGAGTTGCATTCAGCACGTAATGCATAGATCAAGCTGACTGTGTGTGTGTGTGTGTGTTGGAGTCCCGCTGCAATCACGTTAATTAAAAAGGTGCAAATTGTAAAACGCGCTGAGCGACGCGACGCGACGAGGCGCGCGTCGGGAATGCCGCGAACCACGACGCGCTGGAGGAGGAGGAGGAGGAGGAGGAGGAGGCAAGTGCTGCCAAAAGCTGACAGCTGTTAATGAACGAGCTGAAATGTGGCACGGTTAGCCAAGGGGAGGGGGCGGAGGTACCTGCAACACGCTGCTTGGCTGCAAGTCACGTGCTGCACGTCACTCGCTTGCTTGGTAATTAAACGTATCATAATTTCTTGTGGCATTCAACCAAAAAAAAAAAAAAAGAAAACCCACACCCACTAGCAGCGCCTGCTGCCACCTCCAGCTCACTCTGCCTCTGCCCTCCCCCTCCCTCCTCGCCTGCATTGCTGCATGCATTTTTAGCAGAAACGAGAAACGAGAACGAGATGCGACGCGCAGCAGACAAAAAGGATTTTCGCCAGACCAAAAGGATGCGATGTTGCTTTGGGGCATGGTCTGCAATTGCGACCAGTACAGGGTACTCCTCCTTCTCCTTTACAGCAATCCTGTGCCTCCAGGGCAGCAGGCTGTGGCAGTGTATGAAATGAAGTCGCCGCGTCTCGTCTCACTGCCTGGCGGCGGCACACACACATAACAAAAAAAAAGAAGCATTTTCTTTTTTTTTCCCCAGCAATAAGAAAATATGAAAATTCATTTTCCACATCGTCTCCGGGGCCGTGCAACAATGGAGCACGACGACATATGCACTAACTGCAGCCACAGTGGAAAAAACTATTTCAAAGTGCATTAAAATGTTGTAAAATGAAATTATGATATTTAATTTAGTCAAGTGGGAGAGCACATGGCACATGGTTTATACGCATTAAGTTTACGATCCCCCCCCCACACGCGAGAGAGCGCGCGCTAATGAAAAAATTCTGCTCCATTAAATGGCAGCTATAAATTTGTGTAGATGCATCTGAAAAATATACTCCCCAAATCTTTGGCAATTTGTATACGTCAATTGCATTGGATTGGATCTATTAGCCTAACAGCTCTATCGATAGAGATTCGCCATATATTAACCCCAGCCATACTTAGCGTCGGCACAATCATCTCGCCGGGCTGCACTTAGTGATCTCCTCGAGATTGAGTCGAGTAGAGTCGAGTCGAGCCGTTGCCTCTGGCCAAAACTGTTCAATTAGTGAGACCCGATATCGGACGTGGGTAATAACTCAAATCTTTTTTGACAACTTTCGAAAATAACGACTCAAATTACCGCGTTGCACTTGCCACACATCAGTTAGTCGAGCAGTTCGCTCGCAATCCAAATACAGCGACTTATAATTAACATTTCATAAATTCGCACAATCGTGATAAGAAACGTTTTCCATTAAGAATCAATTAAAATGCAAAAATCTATCAAAATGCAAGTTGCTTTTGCTGTTGTTGTTGTTGTTATTGTTATGGCCCCGCTGAGATGAAGTTATCGCGATTGAACCACTTTTCACACACAGATAAAGCCGCTAAAGTGTTGGCAATAAAAGAAAAACGTATTTGTATTTCACTCTCGAGTTGTAGTATAACATAATTTACATGGAAATACCAATAAATTGTCAGGAGATTATGCACCATACCAAGCCAGCACTTGTTGTGTGTGCTCCATTAACCGCAAAAACTAAGAAAAATACTTATACCTATACTTACTTGATCTATGGAACCTATAGGCGAATTTCAAATACTCTACAGCTGGGCATATTTATTTTATATTTATTATTTTACCCTCTTTTCAATTTCTTTACATATTTGCGCCTTGCTGCATAAGCTTCGATTACTTCGATTCTTTTATCGGCTAACCGATAACACAACCGATAAATCTAACTATTAGTGTTGAACAAGTTACAAATATCGCATGTAAATACAGTGAGATAATAACAACAAATATAGGAGTCCCTTTTATGTATTTCAATATTAAATACCTTTTTGAAAGCGTTACATATGCCCCCGAAAAATCAAAGTACACTCCCTAGTAGGGTACACAGCAATACGACATAATAATAAATAAATATATACACACATACGTCTGCGCGTATACATAATATAAATATAGATGTGGAGCGATTTAATCGCTCACTGTGCGCCTGTTAATGAATTGAATTGAATATTTTTCGCTATCGCCAGACAAACGGACCCGCACCGACCCAAACAGACCCCCAGACTCAGAGCTGCTGCTGCTGCTGTTGTCCGGGCTGCTGCTGCTGCTGCTGGTGCCGGTTTCTGTTCCAGTTGCAGTTGCAGTTCCAGTTCCCAACTGGGCAACCAGTGGGTAGCCGCTGTTTCTCTGTAGGCTTTGCGCTTTTTTGATCTCTTCAAGATTGTCACATTTGGCGTGGTCGGTCGGTCGGTCCAGCGCGGGCAACCGGGCAGCGCGGCGACCCATGGCAAGCGCCACATCAAGCTGCAAATAGCAACAATTTTCATAAAAATTATTATGCACTTGCCTGCCTGGCCGCAGCTCGAAAAATTTGCATAGACGTACGACTCTATTTTCGCTCTGCTGTCTGTCTGTCGCGGCCTGCGTGTGTCTCTCTCTCTCTGTGTGTGTGTGTGTGTGTGTAATTGTTTAATCGCGGCTTGGTCATCTATGTGGGTTAGATATGCCAAACGACCCACTGCAGTGGCAAAGAGAGGAGCGTGCGTTGTGGAATTTGTAATTGAAAATTGCATTTTTATTTTACAATTTCTCATTTTCAAAAACGAGAGCGCGCGCACAGTGTGGCGCCATCTGACGTCAGCGAGGGCGAACTGCACTGCGCAAGGATGCAAGAGGGTTGTTGACTGCGCTTAAGGATATGCATGGGCGGGTTGTTGACTTTGCTACAGGCAAGCAGAGGCCTGGGGTTGTTGCATGCGCTAACAGCAAGGACTTGCGCATGGCAGTGGGCGTATAACAGGCGTAGCACAGTTAAGATTTAAATGACGCAATCTTACAGGAATTATTAATTTACTATATTATTAATTATATTACAGTTCCTTGTAGTTGGCAGATTTACTGCTACACATATTTTCCACGTTTCCTTCCCTTCACATTTATCGATTTATTTTATTTGAAAATCTTTGCTCAACTCCACAGTTATGCCAGGCATGCGATAAAGTGATTTTCTCTTTGATTTATTGAGCGCTATTAAGGCATACTAAAAGCTTAAACAATTTTAATGTAATATCTTAAGCTAACGACAACAACAACAACGGCATAGACCACATGCTGTTTTGGTTGGGTCTTCCTAATGCATTTTCCCGACTATAAAAACAAGAGGAAGGAGAGATGGAGAAGAAAAGCGGCTAGCAACGCCCGCATTCCGATGAAAGCGCCAGCAGCAGCTGCAGCACGAACAGCAACATCAGCAACACCAGCAACAACAACAACAGCAACAGCAGCAACAACTGCGAGCAGCAGCAGGCAGGCAGGCACACACAAGTCAAAGAAATTTGCTGTTAATTCACGTATTAACCTCTTGACATTTGGCAGCAGCGTCGCCAAGCGAAAGAAAAACAAGTCGACAAAATTCCAACATGCTGCCAGAGGGGTGGAGGGGATAGGGAGTGGCTGGGGCAGGGATAGGAGCAGGGGCAGGGGCAGCTAATGCAGCACATCTGCCGCTGCATAGAAAACTGTGTCAATGTGCCAGCTACAAATGTTGGGGCGTAGCGCGTGTGTGTGTGCGAGTGTGTGTGACTGCAGATGACGCTGCATTTGGCATGTGGGAGGGCAAGCTGCAGTTGGCACTGCCGGAGCCGGGGCAGCGATTGGCGTTGGAGTCGCGCTGCCTTTTGGAGTCTTTTCTTGGAGCCACGCCAAGAGAAAAAAAAAACAACGAACTCGCACCACGCCGTGCCGCCTCTGTGTCGGTCGATGTGTCTATGAGTACGTGCGCCTCAATGACTTTCAATTAAATCAATATTCATCGTTTTCGGCTGCCTCGGGGTCTAAATGGCAACGGGCGGCCCCGGCACGGCCCGGCCAGGCTAACACAAAGACAGGCAGAGGGGGCGAGAGAGAGCTGGCGCGGATGAGGCTCAGAGGAGGAGGCAGCCAGCAGCAGCAGCTGCAGCAACGACTCCGCTCCTTGATTAGACGCGAAGCCGTAACGACAACAGCAACAACTGCAGCAACGACAGCAGCAGCAGCAGCAGCATGGGAAAATGTGCAATTTTGGCCAAAAATAAATAGTCAAGGCTCGAAGAGACTCGAGAGCAGCCTGACCGAGCCAGGGCACATTCGTTGCGCAAATTTTGTGGTCTGCCTGTGCAGCCAGTCTGCAATCAAAGATACACCAAAAAATAAACATTTGAACTACTTGCCCGAGCCTTTCACAAAGCAGCAGCAACAGCAGCAGCAACAGCAGCAACAGCAGCAGCAGCAACACGAGCAACAGCAACAGCAAATCACAGAAACAACAAAACAATCTGAGGCACAGAAGGTGGCACTCTCTGCGCGCGCGAGCAAATAATTAATGTTTGCCAATAATCGAAGACACCTTCAGAGCCGGCTGAGCACAATTGGCAGTTGCCTGTACCTGTTGCCAATTGCCTGTTGGCAATTCAACTGGCAGCGCGCCAAGTGCGCCCCCCGACGGGCATGCAAATGAGACCTTTTCCAGAGACCAGAGACCCAAAGCTGAAGCTGAAGTCATAGTTTTCCATCATGAATCAGAGTTTAATATTTTTAATAATTCAGAGTATCATTATTTATTATAATCCCTCTTCCCACCTCATCTCACACCCTTGCAGCGGCGCTCGCAAATAAAGCACAGGGTGGCCAGCAACATGCCAGCTAGCCAGACGCCAGCTGCCACATAGTAATATTCCAGATCATTGGAATCAACCTCATGATACCTTGAGCGATACAGAAACCTCAATCTGCCGCTTTGTATGCCATGATTGAAGCCTTCTCTCTTCATCTTCTGCAGAATGCCCGCTTCGAACATGCGTCGCACATACCAATTGAAGATTTTGAGATAGGGTCGTCCATAGGCTGCGGGCATATAGAAGGGTTGCTGATAGATGATCTTCGATAGCTTGTGAAACAATGGAACATGCAGAAACTGTTGCTGGTACAATGTAAACTCGATGCTGTCCTCGAAGGCGATGTGCAGCGAACTTGTGTTCAGATCCTGACGATATTTATTAACCAAATGCTCCGGTGTGAGTACCAGACGCTTGGCCAGCTGTGGATGCAGATCAGGCAGTTGCAGCAAATGGCTCAACTCGAGTTGCTCCTGTGGCAACTCATAATCCGTGCCCTCCAAGTCGTCGAAGCTATTCAGCTGCCTGTCGTACAGTCCCGCAGCCAAATTGCTGGAAAGTTGTGCCAGATAGAGATTGGTTAGCATTAATCCGGCTACGGTCATAATCATGAAGAAGAGCACACGACGTGGACAACGCGAGGTGCACTGATCCTGTCCAGATGGCATAAAGAGGCACAAGCATAGAATCTGCAAAAAGGCTCGACTCAAATCGAGTCTTCCTTGGGCTAGAAGGAACAACGCGCCACTGCAGTAGAGCAACATGCCAAGGCAGGCTAACCAGGTCCTCCACGGGAAGGGTTTCAGCAGGTACATATATCTGGGCAACTGCCTACCCGATGGTGCCATCAGAAAACTATTCTCATGCCATAGCACCACGCTGCCCGTAAAGTTCGATGTCTCGGGCAACAGATACGGCAGGAAATCAACGAGACGAGAGCTCAAGGCGTCGCTAGCCTCACGCAGATTGAGCACAGTGCGCGTTCTTATCGTGCCCTTGTAGTGCCCTATAAAGTCCAATACCATGCGTAGCATATAACCAGCATAGACCTCACGATTCCGATGATCTCTGAAGAGAAAGGCACGCGGTGCTCCGCTTGGCAGAATGCCACACGTAATCTCAAAGCCATGAAAGTCCCACAGCAGGCCCCGAGTGCGATGAAAGTACTCTAGGGTATTTCGCATAGCCAGAAGTCGTAGTTTCGGATAGGGCATATAGCTGTAGAGCTCTCCAGTCTCTGGTGCAGTGGGCACCAGTACCAGAATGTGCACCATACCCTGTCGCCAGCAGTGCGAGAAGAGCATAAACAATCTTTCCATTGTCGCCTCTGGATAAATGATGAGCACATGCAGCTGCTGAGCACGCCACAGCCAGGTGGTTAGGTAGCTAATGACGCTACTCTCGAAGGAATACTCCATGTAGACGATGGTCAAGGCGCGCTCACTGAAATTTCCCATGAGCACGAGTTGTTGCTGTGTATTGCATTTATCCGTAGGGTGGGCAACACTGGCTCCAGATTGGGCATTAGAGAACTTTTGCCAAACTCCAGATAAACATTCAGTTCCATATTATACAAGACATTCAGCTCAGCAATGCAGGAGACTATGAGATTACCCCGTGTGAGAGTTAAATTGAGTAACGTGTTCAGGCCAAGCAGATCCATTGGTAACGTCTGAGGCTAACAACATGGGAATGTCTTCTTTTATAGAGGACTAGAGGACTATCATTAACTCATCATTTCCAGCATGACAGGTAAATATTAACCAAATAACCATTTAGAGGCTTCTTTCTAAGCACATAAGAAATAACCAGCTATTGTTTATTTTTAGGACATTTATTTATGCAGTAAGAAAGTATCGCCCCCTCAACAACTCCAAAAGGAAACTCAGCACGGCAAGAACTAAACCAATTGCCCAGAGTGCAAAGGCATAGAAATAGAACTCCAAGTCGTAGGGTTTTTGTTCCGATCTCTCGCTTCTAAAGAGTTTGTAAATACCACTCTCAATCGTATCCATCCAGGCATCGCTCTTCATTTTTTGTAATATGCCGTATTCGAATATCCTTCTCATATAGATATTTAACATACTCAGATATGGTAGGCCATCGGCAAGGGAAATGGACATAATTCCCTCCTTGAAACTCTTTGTTATCAGCTTAAACAGCGGCACCTTCAGCAAGTTCTGTTGATAGAGAATTGCCTCAAGGCGATCATCATAGCCAATATACATAAAACTGGTGTTTAGGCCAGTTCGAGCCTTATCCAAAGTAGCCCCTGGAACGACAATCATACGCTCATGGATTTCATGAGGTATAATGTCTAAGTTATTAAAATAATCCGCAATGAATTCATCCGCAAGTAGAGGATAGGGAGAATGTATCAGATCCTTCATGGTATTGAGCTGTGGTTCAAACAATCCTGAGGTTAGCATGCTGGACAACATTGATAAGTACAGGTTGGTCAATATGAAGCCGAAGAGCAGCAGAAGACAATGTACCACAAACTGTTTCCAATTGGAGATACGGAAATATGGCTGGGATAGAAACAAGACGTAGCAGCAGCTGCACAGGAACTCCATACTGATTTCGGTTCCATTCTTTTTATAGATGATATAGAGAGCTAGCATACCGTAGCCCACTGTCCCCATCACTGCCAGCCATAGGGTGGATTGGAAGGGACGCGAGAAGTACAAATAGCTGGCAATGGGTCGCGAGTAGGGAACTGCGAAATAGTCGTTCATAAGGTACAACGGCGCAGTGCCCGACATATTCCACAGAATCTCTTTGGGATAACATGCAAAATCCATTCCCTTTTTTCCCATCATCTCAATGCCATCCGCAAAGGACTTGGGACTCTCCTTAAGTATTTTCAGTGTGGCGTTGTAGTGCCTAATGAACTCCCTCATGGCATGATACATATATCCCGCATAGACAAGTTGTCCTTTCCTATTCACATACTCGATCATACGCGGTTCCATTTTAATCGAGACTGTACGAATCGGAAAATGATTAAAGTTCTGAAGTTGAAATCTTCGATTGAAGTAATCCTCCAGCTGAGACAAACGTTGCACTTGAATAACTGGATATGGATTGTAGCTATAAAGCGACAAAGTCTGGTTATATTGCTGTATGAGCAAAACATTGATAAAACCCTCTCGAAAACTGTAGTTGAAGAGATCTTGAAGCCAGGCGACTGGTTCATCTTTAGTTATGAAAACAATATGCAGCTCATGGAGTCTCCACATGAGTCTTGGCAACATTTCCATAAGTGATTCATCCAGGGGACCCTTCTTTATGTAAACTATTATTATAGTTTTTTCAGTAAACTTTCCCAATATGCGAAAATATTTGAAACTCTTGACGTATAGATTTAGATGGATTTTGCACGTATCTAGTTGTTGTAGATCCACAAGATCATCTTCACTTTCATTCCAGTTTATAAAGATATTATTATTTACATTATAGGCTGCGTTAAGTTCTTGTATAATCCGCGTTAATTCAAATGATCTTTCCGAGAAGACTTTGGGAATTCCATTGAATTGAATTAGAATTAGCAACCAGATTATGGATTGCATTTTAAAAACCATATATCCCTTGGAGTTCTTGCTAAAGTAGAATACTCCAAGTTGCTCCGCTGTTACAATCTTTTCTCACTACGTCTCCAAATGACACTATAACCTTTCGGCAGTTACCAACTTGGTTATATGGGACCCAGCTGATCTGTATCTATTTAAATATCAGTTAAACTTGGGTTACTTAATAAAGTATAATTATTTATGTCAATGTTTACCTTCTATGTAGTTGTAGGTTTTCCCAATTCCTCTCATTCTAACATAATTGTTCTTATCTACAATCTTCAAGTGCTGAGCTTGGGTATTTTATGTAAGTTCATAGTTTCTAGTTTATATTTATTATCAACACAAAACAATAAATCGAATAAGCACATATGTCTTTGATTATGATTAAAACAATTTAGGAATGGAACCAACAGTTCTCTGTAATTTCATACGCTTCCTTAAGAACTCTAGCAAAAAACTAATCGTAGCAATAATCAAACCTATAGCCCACATTCCAAATGCATAGAAATAGAACTGCAAGTCGTAGGGCTTGTGTTCAGTTCCCTCACTTCTAAAGAGCCTGATAAATAGCTGGCAATGGGTCGGGCATAGGGAAGGGTAATATACTGTCTTGTCAGGTAGAGTGGTACAGTGCCAGAGATATTCCATTGGAGTTCTTTGGGATATGCTGCAAAGTCGATTTTCTTCTTTTGAAATAGATAAAATGCATAGTTGAACGATAGATCGGGTAAATCTTCCAGGAATATTAATGTGGCATTATAACGACGTGTGAACTCCAAAATGGCATTATACATATATCCCGCAGTGACGTTTTCTCCCTTTCGATTCACATACTGCAAAACCCGAGGCTCAATTGTGAAGGCAATAGTCCGCATCGGGAAATGATGAAGATTCCGAAGTTGATATTTCCGGCTGAAGTAATCCGTAAGTTGCGATAAGTGTTGTACTTGAATAACTGGATACGGATTGTAGCTATAAAGCGATAATCTCTGATTATATAAGTGTATGAGCAGCACATTGATAAATCCCTCTCCGAAACAATAGCTAAAAAGATCCTCTTGCCAGTCACTTGGTTCTTCCTTTGTTATGAAAACTATGTGAAGCTCATGAAGTTTCCACATTAAGTTTGGTAAAAATTCTCCAAGTGCAGCATCCAGTGGAAATTTCTCTATGTAAACTATAACTAAAGTTCTTTCAGTAAATGTTCCAAGTATGCGGAAATTTTGAAAAGTCCTTGACGATAGGTTTACTTGTACTATGCACGCATTAAGTAGTTCCAAGTTCCCAAAATCCCTTTCACTTATATTCCAGTTAATAAAAACATTCAGATCTATTTTGTAAAATGTGTTTAGGTTTTGTAAAATCGGGGTTAGCTCAGATATAGTTTCTGTGTTGCTAAAAACTATGGGAACAGTATTAAGTTGAATAAGTAGAAACACACATATCTTTTTCATTTTTGCTAATTATACTGAACATTTGTAATAATTAAATAATCGCTATAAGCACGAAACAGTCCAATTTGCTGAATATTTACTATATAGAACTGATTAGAACTTTAGTTTAAGTCACAAATTGAATACTTTCAAAACGAATACAAATCGAGAAATACTTGAAAATAAATTTGAAAATTATATTGCTCTTAGTGATTTCCGATAAATCGATAGTTTATTAAAAAATATATGTGGAACCGATACGACAAGCTTGGTAGAACGCCAACGGGATACTGTGGCAGAACTAGGAAAACCAGTTAAGTTTTAATATAGTCTATAGATTATTATTTTATTAAATGGCCAGTTAACTTTGGATATTTTATGGTAAAGGTGTTATTAAAACCAATGTAAGCATTTACAAGCATATGTCGTGCTTCCCAACAGTTTATTTAACCAGACTTATCGTTCATCTATAAACAGAAACAAATACCATTTAACGGGTCACACGTGCAAGAGTTATGGATATTTTTAGAAAACATTTCAAATAGGAAAATATAATTTTTTTTTTGTAAAACTATATTGAGTTCGTATGATCAAATTTGATTAGCTCTCAAACTGCTTAACCCATGAACGATGCTGACAGCAACTCAAACCGATTGCAAACAATTTCAAATTGAAATCGCTCATAAATTCTGTCACTAATTGTAAAGAATGGCAGACCTTGAATCGAAATCAATGGCTACTGCCAGGCAAATGTCTTGCAGAATTATGAAGCTACACAAATCTAAAAAAACTCAGCGGCAACTTGCGATATCCATTGTATTTGAGAATTGCGATAAATAAATATAAATTTCAAAGGCAAACATAAAGAGCTATTGACTGCTGACTTTTATGAACAATTAGGCGGCAGCCACTTAAAGAGGCGAATATATTGAGATACAGATATGCAGATACAGATACAGATACAGCTGCAGATACAGATACAGATAGATACCCAGATAGATACTTGCCAGTTCTTATATGGGATGCAAGTGCAGCAGCGGCACACATGGTTAATGGGCCGCCCGCTCTATTGGGTTCTCTATGGGCCTGGCCAACAATAAACTGCAATTGATTAGATCGACAACAGCAACGGCACGCAATGGCAGCAGCAACTGCAGCAGCAGCAGCAGCAGCAGCAACAGCAAACGGGTGTGGGGGGAGGCGTTTCGAGGGCGTTGCAAACTTGTGTGTGCCTTTGGACTTTAATTAATGCATTGAAAGCATTTATGCAAATGGCGGGAAATAATTTATCACCCATTCAAGACGCAACAGCAACCGCAGCAGCAACAACTGCAACTGCAACAGCAACAATTGCAATGGATACAACAGCAACAGCAGCGACAATAATCAAACCTTCCATCCAAGCATTGCAATATGCAAAAGTTCTGTTCATTAGCGTAACGCCCACGCAGTTAGCATTAAGTGGGCGTGGCCACACGTTCTCTCGCAAAGTGTTTTTTGTTTTTTTTTGCCTTTGTTTTTGCTTTTGTTTTTGCCTCCATTTTATTAGTGCTGTCGCTGTTGTTGTTCGTGCTGTGTTGCAGGCGGCTTCGTTTGATTTACTTGGGCTCAGTTGATTTTATTGTTGTTGCATCTCATATAATTAGAACTTAATTTATAATTTTTCTGCTGCCAATAATGCACTCAAATGTCGATGCAATTCTATGGCCTGTGTTGCTGTTGCTGCTGTTGTTGTTGCTGTTGCTGCTGTTGTTGTTGCCGTTGCTGTTGTTGAGAAATCGGCGCAAGGTTAACAGATTAGAGATTCAAACGCAGCTGTGGGCTGAACTGGGGTTGGGTCAAGTTGAGCTTGTGTGGGAAGAGCAATTGCTGTGATATTTTTCAGAGATTGGAACTGCGGAATTTCATGTTCGAGATAGGAATTCTATTCAGCTGTGGGTGATGGATGACTTGGGGATGCATTTAATACATATACACAGAGAAAAAGTGTTGAACATGGTATGTAACATATATAGGAACGCGTTGCAGATACCATAAACTATCTATATCAAGCCATAACCTGCCGGTCTGTTTTTCTGTATGTTTGAACACACTAATCTCAGCTATTCCAAAAACTAGAGACATCAAATTTTGCATACGGGTTACTGTATACCATGAACACATCTAACTTATTTCAAATTCTAGATACCATGCACACCGCCAGCCTAAATGAGTAATTTGTTCTTATCAAGCATTGTATAGAAATCACAGCTTTATGCTTATGTATACACACACATAGAGACGAAATGAAGCTATCCTCTCAATTTCAGCACGATCAAGCAAAGATGGGTATGATGATTTAAGATTTATTTTTTTACCAAGGAAGACCTTTCTAAAAGAATGTGTATAATAAGTGAAAATATTCTTTGAAATGCTCCAGTTATGATAACGTGCTCCACTTTCAATTCCAGCTTCATTTCTCTTTCACTTCTCTAGCTGTCCCACCCCCCGGCTATCCCCTCGACTTGGTTCTTGTCAATCCGTTAGTAACGCCCACACAATTCGACACCCACTTTTGTGTGCAACAAAGCGCAAACGTCAAACCGCTGGGCATAACATTAAAATAACAATCATCTACCAGTTACTTATCGCCACATCATAGAAATAGAGAGACAGCTCACTCCCCCCTCAGCCGAGACTGCCCTCTCCTGCTGGCACTCCCCAGTAGCCAGAGAGTACCCAACGCGAATCGCAAGCCCAACGATCTGTTTAAAGTCTAAGTATGCCCTAGAGCAACACTTGAGTTATTTCGCAGTCAGAGTTGAAACTGTTGCCGTAAAATCAATTTGCCAAAACGTCTACAGCTTTATCACACACAGTGCACACTTAGTCATAGACAGATAGATAGAGACTGAGATGGAGATGGAGACGGAGTCTGACTCGAATATTCGCGTCATGCCAAATGCCAAGAGATCGGACATGCGGACAGCTGGCTAGCAGCTCCATCTGCCATCGGTCAATCAGCAAGTTGAGCCAATGCGCATAGCTGGCAGCGACCAAAAAGGCGACTGACTCTACCTACCTGGCTGGGGAAACACTTAAATTTCTGTTATCGCACTGGCCATATCAATTGACTTTTCGGGGCAACATAAATTATATGGCCCCAACCATCTCAGACGGTGCCAAAGACAATAATTCAGACAAACGATCGATAGATCGATTGAGGGAGTGGACTAAGGCCGTCTCTCTCCCACTCTACACACTCCGTGACTAATGTCAGGGATTTGTCTAAATGGGTCAAAACTGTAAGCAGGAAAGATTTGCAATTGCTTGCGAGAAAGTTATCGGGTCACTATGGTCAGCCAGGATACAATATGAGAGACTCTATAGAGCGTGGTGTGCGGTGCTGCTGCTGGTGATGATGATAATGGTTTCATCGGCTCAAGTTATTAGCGTGACCGGGGTTAATCAAAAAATTGCTGACCCTTGGAGCGAATGGGGCGTAGTATCGTAGTATCGTTGGGGGTATCGCCGAGCCGATGTCTGCGCCTAGACAAGCGTATGCATTAAAATTAATTGGATATCATAAAAAATGTGGCTGCTGAGGAAAATTGTGAAAAAATTGCTTAATCAGAGAGTAGGGGCGCATGGGTGAGCATAGTATAATATAGTATAGTATGGTATACTTTTTTGAAGGCGTTGGCTCTTGGCCAGCTTGTGAACCCTGTCTAATGGGCCATAAACATTGCTGAGGTAAAAGCCAAGCGCGATTGTTCGCCTAATTTGTCGCTTGCCAGGCCAATCAGGCCGATGGCAGCAACATGTTGCCGGCAAACATAACTAAAACAAGTGCAGCGGCGAAATGAGCCAGATGAGTGTACTACGATTTGTTGTAGTGTGTGTGTGTGTGCGAGTGTGTGTACGAGTGTGTACGTGTGTGTTTGTGTTGCCTGTCAATCGCTGACATTTGCAACGGTCCAATATGTTTGACATTCATTGGCGAGCCAAGCATGTTGCCAAGTGGCTGACATTTTGCCGCTTGCACAACAGCAACAGCAAGCAGGCGGCAGCAACAGCAATCACAACACAGCAACAGCAACAGTCGCAGCCAACATCAACATCATCAACAGGCAACAAGCTACAAGCAACAAGCTGGCAAATCAAATTTAGTACATCAACTGATTGCACTTGTTGCCAATCGATTGGCAGATGCAAATATCGTTGGCAACGTTGAAACTGACAACTTTGGTTAGCAGCAACATTTTGCGATATATCGATATTTCTCACATTTATGTTTATGGACAGCAACAGCGATTGCTGATTGATTGCCGACAATCAGCAAGTGTTGTCGCTGTTGCCGTGTTTGCAATTAATTTGGGTTTAAAACAAGGTTTCAGTTTAAATAAATTGCAGCTTATTTAAATAAATATGAATAAAATAATTACTTACACAGCTAGATAAATTGCAATAATACGACTTTAAAATATATAAAACTTATAAAAATAAAAAAGAATTTTCTCATTTAGCCATTTTGATACTTTAGGCAATTTGTTTTTAGCCAGTAGCAACGATAGTTAATACGTTGTTCCACTTCCTGCAGGCAGAATTCTTTAAGACATGCTGTGCCCCTGAATTCCAGCTTATCTTAAGCGCTTTGCCACTTGACTTTTAACGTGTAATTATCGTAAAGGCATTTTGTAAAACGCGCCTACGCCGTCGCAGCAGCAGCAGCGGCAGCGGCAGCAACAACAATGGTTAATAGACCAAATGCGGCTTACGGCGTGTTAATAACCATAAAAAGTCAATGCAACTCTCGTCTCGCAAAGAAACTGACAAAATGTGGAAAGAAAAAAAAAAAAAAGAGCTAAATGGCTGGAAAATGAAAACGGATAACTGCCAAAAGCGAACTGAAAAAACTGTGCGAGGCACGCAAACTAAACCATAAAAATATATTTAACACACCCTCTGACAAAGCTGTTAACAGCGTAAAATGCGTAGGATAAAGCCATAAAATGAGACGTTGTTGTTGCTGTTGCAGCTGCTGATGTTGTTGGTGCTGCGACAACTGACGACGAGTTGTTAGCAATTTTTCTTTTTAGCACCGGCGACAAACGACAATTAAAATGCAAACAAATTGAGCATGTGTGTGCGAGTGTGTGTGTGTGTGTGTGTGTGTTGTGTGTGCGTGTGTGCAGAGGGTTTGTCTAAGTGTTTTGCGCCATAAAGTCGCACACTTAATTTGGCCAGTAAAAGCCAATAACAACAGCAACAGCAACTGCAACAACAGCAACAGCAACTGCAACAACAGCAACAGCAACTGCAACAGCAACACTAACAAAAACCACAGCAACACTAACATCAATAACAACGGCAGCAACAGCGCAACAACAGCAACATTGGTAACAGCAACAACAGTTAACGCCGCATCGGCAACACGAGCTGTTGCTGTTGCTGCTGCTGCTGCTGCTGCTGCGCACGCGCGCAACATTTTTGTGTGCCTGGCGAAAGTTGGCGTGCCGTTATTTTAATTGCAACATGTTGCGCGGTAATTTGTCTGGCACTCGTAAATGTTGCGACGCTAATTGCCCGGCAAACACAACAACATCAACAGCAACAGCAACAGGCACAAGAACAACAATAGCTACAACAGCAACATTCGCTGTGTGGGCAGCAACAACGCGCTTTCTAGACAAGCTTGTCTGGCCAATTGATTTGGTGCGTCTGCTGTAAACGCCCTCAACACACAAGTTGGCCCAAAACGAGGCGCGCACACACACAGACACACACACACACTCATTAAGCTGTCAACGTGGCCAAGTTTGCAACACATTTAGTTAGGGCCGCAGGGCAGCAGCAGCAGCAGCAACAGCAGCAGCAGAGGCACAAAATCAAATCTAATCTATAAGCAGTAATCAAATGTTGTGCTCGCAGCTAGCGCGCTTCTGTTCTGCTGCTGCCACTGTTGCTGCTGTTGTTGTTGTTGCTGCCACACAGCCCGTAATTATGCAACACATGTTCGCCGCAACAATTGGCCATAATTTAGTCCAAAAGGTAATTGAGTAAGTGCGGCGCGAGCAAGGTGCAGGCTAACGCCAGTGCCTTGTGCCTTGTGCCTGTTGCCTTGTGTCTATCATTAAAGGCCACAATTTTCCAGGCCCAAGCTTGCACCCCCCTCCCCCTCTCTCTACCCTCCCTGCCTGTAGTTGCCCTGAGCTAGAGCTGTGGCTGCCTGCCTGCGCCTTGTTTATTTATTTCTAGTTAGACGCGCATTACCTCTTCGTGCTTACTTAATTGTATGGCATCTTCCCCCTCTCTCTCTCTCTCAATCTATCTCTCTCTATTCCACTTTCTTTGCCCGCTGCAGGCATGCGGCAAATATCTGCACTCCGCATTCCACGGGTGTGATATGCAGGCCGATCCAAGAGAGCCGAGAGCCGAGATCCGAGAGTATCCTTGAGGTAATTGCAGTGTTTAATGATTGAAAAGTAGTCAACGTGAGGCTAAGCACAGATATGGAGAATGATTGAGATTGCTCTTTAATTTGCGGAAATTGCAATGCACAAAGAGGAGAGAGAGAGGGGAGGGGGAGAGAGGGGAGCGTGCTGCTATACAGTAGCAACAAGTGCAACAAAGTAGCGCAAATCCTGTTCAATTACAACATAAGAATCTCTCTCGCTCTTGGCCACTTGCGCCGCGCCCCTTTTGGCCTTTTTGGCCAGCCAGCCAGCACTTGCAACCGGCAACTGGCAACACGCTTATCCGATCTGCGGGCCATATTTGTTGCACACTTCACTTCATTTGTGCCACTTTATACACCTACAAATGTCACTCAGAGCAAAAAACATGTTAATTTACGAAACAGCAAAACTTTAAATACTCCCAAAGCAAAACAAACAACAGCAGCAGCAGCAGCAGCAACAACAATGGCCCAAAAAAGGCTAAAACGCTGCTGCAGCCAAGTAAAAATCAAACGGCGACGAGATCACAAGTCACGATAATGATAAATCGCAGCTAAACATTTAGCCGGGTTACGGCTGCCACAAAAGGTCGAGGGTGGATACCGACAGCAGCAGCAGCAGCAACAGCAACAACAATAACAATAAGCAGCCCAGTAGCGGGCAAAAAATTTATTTACTCATTGTACAATAAAGAAATAAATAATAGCAAAAAAAGCAACAGCAACAGCATCAAGTGGAGTAGCTGCCTGGCCAAAAAAAAAAAAGAAGGCAACGTGTCACAGTTCGTGAAATAACAATAGTTCACAATCTCCAAGCTGGAAGATCAGTCTAAGCTCGCAAATCCGAAAGCAAACTTATAGAGATTGAAGGAGAAGTATCGGGGGGCAGCAAGCTTTAGATCGGCAGATCAATATCTCAATGAGTTGACGATTGCCGTAGAGAAAAACCGCCAAAAACTATGGGCCAACCATGTCATTCGCTTCTGGCTTCTGTGCTGGCCACAAACGCGGCTGAAGTGGGGATTGCCTCAGTTTATGTTGATTGCCCGTGACAGGAGTAACGAGAGCAGCATAGTAAAATATAAAAACAAATATTTATTTTCTTATGCCATGCATAAATTATGAATATTTATTTTAATGCATTCACCGCAAAAGGTCAACAGCAGCTGCAGTTGATTTTTATTCAGATTTTTGATTCGCTTTTTCGCCTGCAAATACCCTGTAATCTTGGAAAATGTTTAAAAAATGAGTATACGTAATTTGAGTAAATTTTAAGCATGAAAAACTCCAATGAGGAATATATATTCTAGAGCTAATTCACTTTTCTGTCTGTTTGAACTCACAGATCTCTGTAAATATAAGAGTTAGAAAGCTTAAATTTGGTATGCAAAGTTCAGTATATCATACGTAGTTGGAGTTTATTTCAAATTTCAGTTATCACGCTCAACTCTCAAGCAAACAAATAATTTGTGATTATTGGGCAAAGTATCGAAGTCTTAACTTGCTGCTTTGTCCTGCACATAGATAAATAATATATCTACTAATCTTCCAAATTTCAAAAAGATCCCTGAGTAAAAACAGCAGTTATTCAACCTAATATTTTCCACAGTTCCGAGCAGCCATATAAAAGGGGCATAGGGTATTCCTAAAGTCGAACGTGCATTCCCTACTAATTTATTTTTGTATTTTTCTTGTTGGTTTTGAACGCGTCACGAAGTTTCCCAGCGACCCAAATTGAATTTTATATCAGTTATGGAAAATGCCCCAACGATTTTCCATGTTTCCGAGGCAGAGATTAATGAAGATTTGGCGTGACATCAGCAACAGTTGACATTTCAGTGCGAAATTAATTAGATGCCGAACTGATTTACGATCCACACAACACGCCCTATCTCTTCCATAACTATCTACATCTCTATCTCGCTCACTCTCTGCGCTTTTCTATAGCATAATTGCCGATAATCTGATATTTAATGCTTTGTAATAAACGCTCATGTCGTCGTCGTTGGCATAAATAAACTCGTAGCTAAATGAATGATGTTTATCTGCACAACTCAGCAGTAAGCCGGCAGCAACAGTTGCTGCTGTGGCTGTTGCTGTTGTTGCTGGCAGAACTTTTTTGCTGCCACACTGTTGCTGGTGCAACGTCGCATAATGTGGCCAATAACTTTGAGCACGACAAAAGACGCATTTCGCTGCTACTTAAGGCCAATAAATCTAAAAGCAGCTGCACTTTTCAACTCATCGGCGCGTCGCGGGCAGCTCCTCCAAAAGGTCTGGCCCGGCCCGATGTGGAGAGTCAGGCCCCCAAGACTACTACGATATGCGATTGTCATCAGCAACGGCTTTATCATTGTTGTTGTTGTTGCTGATGTTGCTGTTGCTGTTCGTCTCGGGCCCGGCTGTCTTGACATGTAATAAGTTTCAAGATGATGCTGCAATTACCGCACAGACGAGCAGACCATCGCAACATGGCAACATGGCAACATTGCAGCTATCACATTGATAAAATAGCCTTGAGTGTTGTTGTTGTTGTTGTTGTTGCAGTTGTTGTTGCTGTTGCCATGGCTGTTGCTGTAGCTGCGTGTGGGGCAACTCATTAGTGGCATTTGACCTGCCATGCTCTTTCGCATGATTGAATTGGCAACAGGCAACAAGCGACTGGCGACGGGCAACACACACTGGCAAGCTGCCAGCAACAGCAACAACAACAGCAGCAACAACTAAACAAACCAACAACAACAACAACATTTTCAGCTTGTCAAAAATCTTTTCAACACTTTTGCGCAGCCTCAAAGTTGCCAAGCAACAACAGCAGCAGCGGCGTCAAATGTTGCCAGCAGGTAACAAATGCAAAATGTTGCAAGCTGCACTGCGCTGCCAACACATGAGCAAGGAGAGCAAGAGAGAGAGAGAGAGAGAGGGACAGTGAGCAGGTTGATGGCGAATCGCTTGGCATTTTTGTAATCAACGCTATGCAAATGTCGCAGCATAAATTAACCAACAGCTGTTGCAGTCGATGTTGCTGCTGCTGCTGCTGTTGTTGCTGTTGCTGCAAGGCAGGGGCAAAAAGTTTGACAAGCATCGGCAGGCAAACTTGTGTTGATTTGACACCTTCCCGGTCAGCGCATGCGATTGCATCTCATCCGTTTACCCTCAGTAATTTATTTTACCTTTTCCTCTGCTCCTCCTCCACTGAACGTGTGAATTTGCCACGCTTATCTGTCGCCTTCGATCGCATTGGGCAATTTTCGCAGCGCATTTTGTGATTAGCGCTAACTGATTTTTCCTGCCTGCGCCTGCCTGCCATTTGCTCTTGCAATTTTCTAGTGTTTTTGAGCACTTGACGCAGATAAATTGCGGCGGTAAACCGATTGCAAATGAAGCTTGGCAATCGAGCGGAATATTTAGAACGTTATCGATAATTTGTTTGCTCAAGTGCGATAAGTGTGTGCAGGCCTCAAATGGCGCTAATTACACTCGATTTGCTGCATTTCACATTGATTTCAGTTGTAGCAAATTTATTTAATTAATTAATTTATTTATATAAGCAAAAACAAGTTCGTGTGACTCAGTGGAGACTGTCTACACTGCAAGAAATTTTAGGTAAGCTTGGCTCAAAGCGTATTAAGTTGTTTTCGCTAACCTCTATGACTTTCTACCTACCAGACTACCTGATTTGGCAAGGCAGCAGGTGAACTCATCCCACAACAACAACAGCAACAACATTCACCTGACACAGCACATTCCTTGGCACATGCAACATGCAACTGGAGGAAAAAACAATTTCCATCTGAGCGGCAATAACTTAGCTCATTGTCAGAGCCGACCCACACAGTGACCCCGCTGCACAGATATTGCGTCTGCCACATGTTGTGTCCGTGCCACATGTTGCTTGGTCAGGCGTCATTCAGGGTCAGCCTAGAGCACTCAGAGGTCATGCAGCGGTTGCGGCAATTTGTCAATTTCATAATTCCAACGGCATGCGGCAACTCCTCTGCCCCCTTCTAAGCAACTAACTAACAACTGCAACTCCGACTCGAACTACAGGCGGGCCCCACACGAGAGACGTCCATAAAAAAAGAGGAATACTTAGAAAAAGCGAAGCTGCTGTTCAATGGAGGCCAAGTCGAAGGCCAGCGCAGTGGAGTCACATGTGAAAGTCAAAAGCCACTCCTCCACCTCCTCCTCCTCAGGCAGCTGCTGCTGTTCCATTACGGATGCGGGTCACTTTTATTACACATAGTTGGTGCAACATGTTGTTGCCTGGCACTTGCAGCAGTTGCAGCCGTCGTCGTTGTCGTTGTCGTTGCGATACGTTGCATTAGAATAGGGCAACAAATCATCTCCATTAACCTAAACAAAACTGCGCATACAATCGCGGAACGTGCATCTGTGGCACGCCAATGCGAGCGAAGAGCGGCTGTGCCCGTAGAGCGGGCGATGAGGGGCAACCACAGCTTCGACTGTGCTGGCTATGAATATATTGCTCTGCCCTCTGATGGTGGTCCATACAAAAAGCAAAGCTGCAACGTGGCAAACGTTGCCAAGCCAAGCCAACAACAGGCAACGCTGCAGCGGTGCAACATGCAACAACAGCATAAAACACATAGCAAAGGTGGTAAAATTGGTGTCACTTGTCACGTAGAACGTTAATTGTGAAACGGAAATGCTGCTACGTGCCACGTCTCTTTGGCTTTGCCCTGTGCTGTGGCACGCCTTGGCAACATGTTGCAACATGGCTGCATAATTTGCGTCTCTTCCTTTCCAGTCTCTCCTTCTCTCTCTCTCTGGGCTGTGGTGAAAATTGAAAAATGAAATCAAGATACCGTGAAATATGTCACGAGTGCAATTCAAAAAACCCTCTGCCTGCTCCAGGAAGCATCCCCACTCCTGCCCCAGTCCCAACTCTGTCCGGAAAGTCTTTAGGTAAACACTTTAGGCCCGCATTGTGGGGATTTGCATATTTTGCGGATAATTGAATTGTTGGCCGCGCAAACGGGCGAACAACATTTATGCGGACACTCATGAGACCGCAGCAAGTCGCCTGGTGCTGCTGCTGCTCCTGCTCCCGCTGCTCCTACTCCTGCTGCTGCTGTCCAAATGACAATTCGAAAACGTAATAAAAATGCAACTGTCTGTCCAGCAATCGCAGCTGTCCGGGCCGGGCTGCTGTTGCTGCGGAATTCGGGGATACGTTGCAACGTTGCAGTTATTCAACATCCAAGTCACAGACACATCGGGCTGGCTGTCATGTGAGGGCGCCGTAGGCAGTCAGCCAAAGGAGGAAAGAGAAAAAAACCAATCAGAAACGCAAAAATCTCTGACAACGTAACTGCAGTTGGCGTTGCACAGTTGCGCGATTAGTCGCGTGGGCGCAGGCGCAACATGACGGCCAACAAAGATTCAGATTCAGTTGCAGTTGCAGTTGCGGGCAGGAGGAGTTGCAGGGGGCGAGGGGTATACGACGGTCGATCGCTTAAACGACCGCCGTCCTACGGCTTCCAAGTTGGCAACAGCTACGTGCGGGCTTTGTGATTGGATTTATGTTAATTTCTGACGAGATTTGTGCAACGCTTTTAGCTGCTGTTTTCGTTGTTGCTGCCGTCGCTCTTGTTGCTGCTGCTGCTGCTGCTGCTGCTGTTGCCGACGCTGTTGTTGTCGCTGTCAGCTGACGGCTGCAAGTTGGCTTAAACTGTTTTGTGTGCGTAATTAAATGGTGACATTTTTGATTGCAAAGTGTTTCCAGCGAGTTGACCGAGCGTTCGTTCCATCAGGCAGATATCGGGTTCCAAGATACTTAGATCTATATGTATGCTATATGCAGCTATCGACTTTATGCAATCAGTAGTTTGCTTTGGCATTTAAACTTTAATGCACAAATAATCGAAAACATTTTTAGTTTTTTTCTTTTTTCTTGAGTGCGTAATTAAGCGACGCCATTTGGCAGAACAAGAAGTTATGACAGACATTAAAACAAATAATCGTTTACAAGAATTCACTAGACTTAACTGACATTCAAGGTAATAAAAAATATTTATAGTCATATTTTGTGAGAATGCAAAGAATTTTTTTGGAAGATTTGTTAGTATTTTGAGCCATATTTCAAGATAAAGTTGAAATGAAAGATATGTTACTTCAATTATTATTAAATTTTATTTACTTAAATATATAAATTTATATTCTAAAGATTCCCCTTTGGGATTTCTCTTGCAAGTTTTGTAATTAATTAAGTACGTTTTGGGTTGAACTTTAATCGTAATACGTAATATTTACTTAAATATATAAATATACATATATTCTAAAGATTCCCCTTTGGGATTTCTCTTGCAATTTTCGTAATTAATTAAGTACGTTTTGGGTTGAACTTTAATCTATCTCTTCCATCAGTTTTGCTGGCTTTAACATTTTAAAATAATATATATATGATTAGTATCGATTCAGATTCACTTGGCGAGGCATTTACCACACATTCAAGGCTGGCACTGTGCACATTTTGTGCCTGTCAGAGGCTGCGACACCTGCAACAGCAGCAGCGCCACATGCGGCAACAACAACTGCAACATTGGAACCTCTGCAAATGCCACACACACACACATTGAGACACACACACACTCTCGACGCAGACGCACGCATCAGCGTCAAGTCGAAGCCAAACTGTCTCGTCTTGAGCCGCTCTTGCATTGTCTGACGCACTGGCTCAGCCACTCTCTGCCTCCTCCTCTTGCGAGACGTCTGCGGCGGCGGCGGCAAACATTGGCATCGCATTACATGGCAACAATTTTGAAAACAATCAACAAATAACTTAAAATAATTTTCTAGCCATTTGTGTGCAAGTTGAAGTTTTTACGGCTGCGGCGTGTGGCTTTTTGTACCCCCCCCCCTGCCCGTTACCCCCTTGGCACCTCCTGCTGCATTGGCCGGATCTTTGGAAATGCCTCCGCTGCCTGCAACCTCGACGCTTTTGTCAGTTCTCTGTTACTCTAATGGGTCTCATAATTTTTGAATTATGCAGTTGTATGGTTTTTTTTTTTTTTCTTTCGTTTTTTTCTGTGTTTCTCGAGTATTTTTGTTGTATTTTACTTTAGTTATTTCGTTGGCCTGACAATACATAAATTTGTCTTTGAAGTGGGCCCAAAAGACCGACGACAACTTGGCGAGAAAATCATTGTTGTTGTTGTTGTTGCCGGTACTTGTTGCTGCCGCTGCAGCTGCCGCTGTTGCTGTTGTCGCTGCAAAGTGCCGATTGTTGTTGCTGCTGTTGTTGTTGCTGCAGCAACTTGTGATGTCTTGTGTCATTGCTTGATTAGTTTTTAATTGTATGATTTATGGCCAGAAAACGTTCGCCTTAGCCTAACTAATGCTAATGCCGGCGCAACTTAATTGAGAAATTAGCATTATACACAGAGAGAGAGAGAGAGAGAGCGAGAGTGACGAACCTATACCTGTTGCATCAACCCATCCCCGCCCCTTTGCTCACTAAGTAGTTGGCTTGTCACACGGTGCGCGGCTCATCAATCTTTGGGCATTTATAATTTGCTGATTTATTAGCCAAGTTGGCACGAAGCGACATTTTGCTTTTAACAAATATTAGCATAAGATATTTTGTGCGCGCTATTTGCCCCGCGGCTGCTGCTGTCGCTGCAGCTGCTGCCCACACGTTCCACACAGCAGATCCGACTGCGATCTGCACAGGCCAAGCTTGGCATTTGCCGCGATTTTCTCACAACGCCCACCACAGCAGCAGCGGCAGCAGCAGCAGCGAAAATCCACAACCCAAGCCCCGAAAAACCAAGCAAACTCATTTCCAAGTGCTACATAAAGGCCAACAAAACGCAGAGCCGAAATGCAGCCACCAAAATGCTCAGTCGGCCTCTGACTTTCGGTAATTTGAAAATTAATAAAGTCGTTTGTTATGCAAAGTGGCAGCGGGAGGCAAAGCCAGAGCGGAGCTGCTGCTGCTGTTGCTGTTGTGGCACATGTGGGTTTCTGGGTTGCTTTTTGGGTGTGTGGGGAACTGTGGGAGGTAAGGCTTGGCAGCTGTGTCCCGCGATGTAACAAACAACAAAAAAGAAAAACTGTGGCAAATATTTTTGAATTTTGATTGATTGAATCAAAAATCGAGACAGTTATCGAAACTCGCTGCAGCAATAATTAAAGTATGTGGCAGCCCTGCACCCACTACTCAACACTGCCATCTGCCGATTATTATCGGTTATCGATTCTCACACAACAACAATGCCATGCAAAAAAGGATGCATTTGCTCTATATGCCTATTGTGAATGAAGCACTGATATCTTGTTGTAAACTTTATCAATTTATGGAAAAAACAAAAAAGATAAATTAAAATAAATTAGAATTTTAATATTTCCTTTTTTAAATTGCAGAAGAGCGCGCTCGACTCAAAGTTACCCCGCTTTGCAGCCAAAATTGTCAAATTAGCCAGCTGGACTGGCATTACAACACAATGTAGCCAAGATTCGTCTGGGCCGCACAAAAATGTCTCCCATAGATCGCGTCCCACCGGGTAGCTGCTGCCAAATAAATTGTCAGATAGAGAGAGAGAGCGAGAGAAGGCTTTGTCGCTGGGCTAGTGGGCCAACAGAGCCAATTAACCCAAAAATTGTTGCTGGGCTGCTGGGTTGCAAAACAGAGTTGCAGCCATCCCAATGGCTATTAGTAGTAGACAGCGGCGGCAGCCCTGCTGGCTCCCACCTGGTGGCAGCTGTTGTACCTGCAACCACCATCGCGTTCCGATCCCAGCAACAATCCGGCTCCGGTTGACAACCAAGTGCAGGCAAATGTATCATAAATTTTCATATAAATTTTAAGTCTTGTTTGGCGCAACAACAAAATCCGCCAAAATCGCCAAGCAAAGTTGAAAGGAGAAAAATGTGCAGCATGCGGCACACAAGTGCCAGACACTTGCAGCTGTTGCAGAGACAAAGCTGCTGCTGCAACAGCAACAGCAACAAAACTGAGCACTTGTAGTTAATTTTTCACAACTGACGGCAACTTTTGTGCAATATGCCGCATTCGGAGGGAGCAGGAGGAGGAGGAGGAGGATGCCAGCTGGAAGGGGGTACAGGGACAGCTGACCTGTCGCCAGGTGCAAGACAAAATAAAGCTCGGAAATTCACAGATTTTCCTTCAGTTTCTTTTTGGTAATTTATTTTATTTGTTGCTGCTGTTGTTGTTGGACTTTTCGACGGCCACTTAAGCGAGTCGGACGCGACGATTATTAATTCTGACCAAAAATATATACACATATAGCGACATGGAAATCCGGTTCAATACAAAGTGATCAAAGGAATTTCCTAGGGGGCTGAGACAGAGATCTCCGTCAAATTGGAACAGTTCCATTTCGCACAGTCAGGCCGAGAGAGAGAGGGGGGCAACTACAACCGATCTGAACTGAGTTCAACTGGACTGACATGGCGGCAATGCAGTTCGTTTTCATACGAACCGTACGAATTCTCAGGCCCGTTAATTGCCGTTGTCAGTTTCTGGGCTATTTATAAAAAAGTTGTCCGACAAGGACACACTGAGTTGAGTTCTGTTCAGTTCAGCGCGGTTCGATTCGGTTCGGTTCGCGCTTGTGATCTGTCTGTGAGTGAGTGAGTGATGTGTGTGAGAAAGACACAATCATAATTACGATGAGGGATAGTAATAAAATAAGAGAGATAGTGATTATAATAATTACGAACAAAAAAAAACTCACTATCGCTCTATTAAGATCTTGCACTATAGAGACATAGCCGGGCAACTTAACTATGCATATTACACACAGAGAGCTGAGAGTGTGCCACGCCTGCATTTTGTAATCGTTCCACTCCTAAGGACTAAATTTGCATGCACCCTGAGTATGTTATCAGCGCAGCAGCTCCTCCAATTGCTGCTTCTCTAACTATCCGTTTAAGCCTGGTACGCTGCTCTGGCCCCGCTGCTGCAATTTCTTATGATGGCTGCAGTGACAACCCGCGATTAAGTCTGTCCGACTGCGCCGACTAATAACCAACTCTTTTGGGGTGTTGAATTCCAAATTACACGAGGCAAACTCGCCGAGCTGCCGCCTTGGCCAGAGCGCTCTCTGGCTATGTATATAATCTTGTTGCATATATCAAAAATGTTGCTGCTGCTGCTGCTGCCGTTTATTAAAAACAAATTAAAATGCAGAGGCCCCCGAGGGCTTGCGGCCTCAACGCTGACCACCCATAAACCAAAGCAAAGCGTAAAATGTACTCAAGGCGTTAAATGGAAATCGAGTAAACGCGTTGAACAGTTGCCCCCTGCCCCTCTTAGCCCGCTCCCTGCCCCTCGACACTTTAAATACGCATTTGTTATGTATGCAAGTGTGTGTGTGTGTGTGTGTGTGCAAGTTGCAGCTCAGGCAATTCCATTTGTTGCACTCAGTATGCAGGCGTGCATATTTCAATTGAACAAGGTTTCTTTTTTTCTGACAGGCTATGCCAAAAATAATATAAATTATCATTTCTAGTGACTTGAAATTCCAAAAAAAATATTCCGTATGTATTTAATTTTTATTTCTTTAAGCCTGAAGTTTTTTGTAATTTTAAATATGCCTTATCGTAGGCCTAAGAATTTTTTACTAATATAAACTAACATGTTGATGACTTTCAATGTGCCTAAAAAAAATTTAAAGTTAAATACTTTACGCATACAGCCTATATCATTATATTTACAATTATTTTGATGACTCTTAAAAATGTTCTTAAAGTATAAAGTTGTTTATCTTAAGTATTTTCTATTTTTTACCCCCACTTTACAGGGTATTTTCCTGCGCAACATTTCTTTCTCATTTATTTTTTTTTTGTTTATTCACCCCCGCCGCCCCTGTTCTCGCTCCCCCACCGATAATTTGGCATCAAGAGCTGCAAACGCTCAAGGCGATTTTTTTTTAACAATCGTAATTACAATTGTTGCCACAACAACGAAATGTGCTTTTAAAAGGCGCCCAGAAAAGAGAAAACAACAACAAATCGCGTGAGTGTGTGTGTGTGTGTGTATGTGTTAGTGTGTTGGTTTATTTTTCGCTTTTGGGTCTCGACTCTCGACTGGGCTACCGTTATGCCCCGATCGGGGCCACGCTGAAATGACAATCGCCGGGTCTGGCCTGATCTCCATCTCGTCTGGAGTGACGCACACGAATCGAAACCAACTGAGCTGGACAACTGACTCGACGACAGGCGAACGGGCTGACAGACTGACTGATCGGGTCGGTCTGGGCTTTCGTCTATGGGGGCGGTACAACCCTACACCCTCGCCCCGCTCGGCCCGCTGCACGCTTAGTTCTGGCCAATTTTTATTCTATTTGGCGCACGTGCCACACGAAGCAAATTGATTTTGCCAGTAGGTGGAAAATGAAATTAACTTTGCGGCTTGGATTTGTTGCTCTATTTGTGCCGCCAGAGAGGTAGTGAGGGAAGGGAGGCAGTAGGTAGGTAGGGAGAGTGGACCAACAGTCGTTCAGTTAAATGAGTTTCGGCTTGAAATTAGCTAGATTTGAATTTGTATTTGATTTGCTAAAGTTAAAGCTAGCGTGGGTCTATCTGTCTCTCAGCTGGTACACGTTGCTGTTGCCGTTGCTTTTGCTGGTCAAGATCTTGGCTCTCGCGTACGGCTGTCAGTCACAGTCACCCAAGCAAGTCAGAGCGCCGGCCGACTCGGTGACTGGGACTCGCTTACAAGGCGCCTGCGGTCATATTGTGCGGCTTGATTTATGGCAAGAGATTGGCCAAAAGCAGCAACAATTCGCAATTCGCAATTGTACAAACATTTTTCAATTCGTTGCCAGCATTTCTCAACCGATAGATATATAGTATATATATATATATATATAGATAGATAGGTATATATTTTAAATAGCTGTATTTCGGCTCGATTAATATTAATAACCCAAACGTTTTTTTTTTATTTGCTTGGCCAAGTTTGGCATTCCGCTTGAGCATAACAAAAGACTTAGGCAACGAACGTCGTTGTCGCCACCTTCCTTCGTTCACACCATGTGCACGTCCGTCCGTCCGTTCGCGTCTGTAGTAATTGGCCATTTGGGTTTCGTGTCTCTGCACAATTATCAATTACTCCCAATCACTTTTATGTCACATGCAAATGCCAGAGCCGCCACAGCCAGCGTCAGTGCCAATAATAATAATAATAATATATGTAGTTAAAAGTTGCCGTTGCGCCCACAAAATCTATAGGTTCCACTCCACCTTCTAGCCCACCGTCTCCCCTCCCATTTGGCATTAATTAGCCAGCAATTTTAGCCTGCGGCTTTTAATTTTTTTTTTTATTTTTTTGCCTGCCTGCCTGCCACGTTGCCACCCACAGTACCAGGCCGAGAGGTGTTGTGCAAAAAACAAATAACACGCTAAAGATCAATTAGACATGAGAATCGGACACAGCGTGAAACGAGCCGAGTAGCTCTTTGCAATTGACTGTGAACATGAGATGCCAAAGACGCCAGAGATACATATATCATTGGATATAGAGGGAGAGAGGGAGAGAACTTGGTACCAGCTACCGGTCGCACTTGAAAATCCGCAAAACTCTGCAATTAATTCTCTCGATACATAAGAAAAACGAACAAAAATATAAAACGCATGAAAACCTATCATGTTTATTATGCTGGAATGCATTTTTCATGAGCCATAGCTTTATACGATACATATATATGTATATATCTGAATACATATAGTATTCGTACGGGGTGTGCATAATTTAAGCGCGTGTAATAAAGGCAGCAGGCAAGCGGCAACGACTAGGAAGTTACTACGTAGAAAAATTATATTATTTTCAGGTACTTCATGCAATTTGGAACTATATAAAAATGTACAACGTTAGATTAAAGATTTATCTACTTGGCTGGCAAATTTAAAGATGATAGCTTGACTAGAAACAAAGATATACGAGCTTGAAATAGTTGCAATTCGTATAGGTTGCATAACGTGAGTTCTTTATAGACTGTATGCTATCCACTGCTAGTTACTAGTTAGCTGTAGTCTATAGCATCCCATCAACCTAAATATACAGGGTATTAAAACGTGCAGCAATCGCCTAAGAGTGGGATTGCCGGGCGTATTATTCATAGTAACACTTGAAAATCGATGCCTGAACGAGTAAATATGCAATAGATTGGCTCATACATTATAAATAAACAAATAAAATAAAATATGTGAAATATATGCATGTGTGTGTGTGCAACATTTGCGATTATGCAACAGGCCAGTGGCGATTTTCGTGGAGATTTCCTGCTTAGGAAACTGCCAATGCACGAGAGGAAATGCGCATTAATTGAATTATGCAACGTGTTCGCGCCGGAAATTATAAATGATGTGCGATATCTAAGGCTACATCCCCTACCTACCACCCTCTCCTCTCCTTCCCAGCTTCTATGCATTAGAGGTATAAATCCGCGCCGCAAGCTGCGCTTGTTGCCAATCAAAGCGGCGGTTTTGCGGCTGTTCTCAAGGTTGTTGCCATAACTTTCCAATAAGAACTGGCCAAGACACCACACACACACACATATACTCTGGCGCGTATGATTGATTTATATTGTCAGTTAGCCAGGGGGAGGCGCCGTCGGAGGGGCGTGTCTCAACGCCATGTGAGCATAAATGTGCAATTTGCTAATTGTAACACATAACGGCAAACGACAAACGACAGTCGCGTCAGTGCGTCACTCCCGCACTCCCCCCCCCCCAGTCACCCAGTCTGCCCCCCTTCCCCTGTCTGTCTGCCAAGTCCCTTTCCCGCCCCACACACACGCTTGGCCTTTTGATGTGTCTTTCTGTGCTCGTATCTAAATCTGCCGCTCGACTCGTTAACCGTTTGTCATTGTTGCCCGTTGCCGTTGCCGTTGCTTGCGTTGGCCTTCAGCAACATGTTGCTGTTGCCGCTGTTGCTGTTGCCGTTGCTGTTGCTGTTCTTTCGCTCGTTTTTCGCATTGATGTTTCAAGGTTGCCCAATTAAAAGTGACATTTTGCAACATAATGCGCTTGCACTTAACATGTTTTCGCGTTTTCGCCTCTTGTGCTCGCGCTGTAATTCGCCTTTTTCTAAGCTTAGCCAACTAGCTAGCATTTGCTGTTAGAGTTTTTATACCCTTACCTGCAGGGGGTATATTGATTTTCAAGAGCTACTTGCAACGCACCTTGGGGCAGGGTCTCTAATCACATAAGAAATATACATACCGAAATATCAAACAAGATAAAAATACAAAAATAAATGTTGTTGGAAAATCATAGGGGGGACCCTTACATAAATTGTCAAAATATCGAAAAATTTCAAAAAATCCATATTGCTAATTTTTAAATGTAGAATCACTCAGGTTGTTAAAACATAAACAAAATGTCATACCGAGTGAAAATCGAGTGATTTTTAAGAAAGTTACGATCGGCGAAAAATGAGAGTACCAGGCCTGTTGAGTGTGTTACATGTCTAATTTTTGGAACACTTCGACATGATTTTTTGACCAAAATTAAGTATCGTTTAAAATCGATTTAAATGATTGTTTAGTACAACTTTTGACCTCCGCAATCGATTAAAATTAAAAACTCGCGATTTAAAATTTTTGAAAAAAAAAGTTTGTTGAAAAATCATAGGGGGGACCCTTGCCAAAATTTTCAAAATATCGAAAATTTTCAAAATATCTTGTATGCTATTTTTTAAATGTAGAATCACTCAGATTGTTAAAACATAAACAAAATGTCATTCCGCGTGAAAATCGGTTGATTTTTAAGAAAGTTACGATCGGTGAAAAGTGAGAGTACCAGGCCTGTTGAGTGTATTACATGTCTAATTTTTGGAACACTTCGACATGATTTTTTGACCAAAATTAAGTATCGTTTAAAATCGATTTAAATGATTGTTTAGTACAAATTTTGACCTCTGCAATCGATTAAAATTAAAAACTCGCGATTTTAAATTTAGAAAAAAAATTTTTTGTTGAAATTTCATAGGGGGGACCCTTACCTAAATTTCCAAAAAAAATCGAAAAATTTCAAAAAATCCATATTGCTATTTTTTAAATGTAGAATCACTCAGGTTGTTAAAACATAAACAAAATGTCATACCGAGTGAAAATCGAGTGATTTTTAAGAAAGTTATGATAGGTGTAAATGAGGATACCAGGCCTGTAATTTTTGGAGAAATTAATGGAATAACCAATCTCTTTCTAAGACTGCAAGGGTATCAAACGGTCGGCATGGTCAAAGCAAAACCATTTCCACTTCTCTTTTAGTCATTGTTTTTCTTTGGTTGCTGTTGTTGCTGTTGCTAATTCACGCTTAAATTATATAATTGAGGTAGTTTTCGTAAAAAACCTGCATTAAACTCCAATTTACATTTGAAGTATTACTATACTGTACTATACAATACTATAGGAATGCTCAATTGAATTGCCTTTGGGCCATAATTGACGCAATCGCGCGAATCATTAAAAACGCTTCGAGTTCAGGTGGGCGGTGGTGGTGTCTGGCACTGGCACTGGCACT